>OW804101.1:84012639-84157639 GCA_942159475.1 Sthenelais limicola | reverse complement strand
GGGGTGTAGGGGGGAGGAGTGGGGGGCAGGTGAGTGAGGGGGTTGGGGGGGTGTAGGGGGGAGGAGTGGGGGCAGGTGAGTGAGTGGGTTGGGGGGTGTAGGGGGGAGGAGTGGGGGGCAGGTGAGTGAGTGGGTTGAGGTGTCGGGGTGTAGGGGGGAGGAGTGGGGGGCAGGTGAGTGAGGGGGTTGGGGGGTGTAGGGGGGAGGAGTGGGGGGCAGGTGAGTGAGTGGGTTGGGGGGTGTAGGGGGGAGGAGTGGGGGCAGGTGAGTGAGAGGGTTGAGGTGTCGGGGTGTAGGGGGGAGGAGTGGGGGGCAGGTGAGTGAGGGGGTTGGGGGGTGTAGGGGGGAGGAGTGGGGGGCAGGTGAGTGAGAGGGTTGAGGTGTCAGGGTTTTAGGAAAGGCATAGAGGCATTCCAGGGAGAAGGTGGGTAAATGACCAGGGGAACCTAATGAGAACCAGACGAGGCATTCAAGGGCAATGATTGTGAGGAGGAGGGCAAGAAGAAAGAGGTTGGGTTGACTTCTTATGCCCAAACCTTCTCCTACATCTCCTTCTCTAACGATCATCCCCTTAACCTCTCTTAAACTCTACCCAGACTATCCTCTCTACCTACATATCCACTCTACCCTAGACCTGGCCTGATTGGCCCTTTTCTCACCACTACATCTCCTTCCTCCTACTCTCCCCTCTTCCCTCCCTCTTTACCTGCCTCCTCCTACCCTTTTTTCTCAGCCTCTCATCTAAACGTCTCTCCCCTTGCCTCCCCGTTACCCTCTCCTAACGCTCCCCTCTCCATCCCACTTGCCCTCTTTACACTCTCCTCCCCACTACTCTAGCCTCCCCCACACCCCCACCTATGCACCCAACCCACCCATCCCCCCTTACACCCCATTCCTCATGGAGCTCACCTCCCCACTACCCTTGCCTCCCCCAAGCCCCCGCCCCCATGCCCCACCCACCCATCCCCCCTTACACCCCATTCCTTACGGAACTCTCCTGGTAAAGCACTTGTGAGATTGGAAAACTCTAAACCTGCCCATATCTACTTCCGGTGACTGTAAGTCTTACTTCCGGCTACAGCTATCAGAATGATGGAGATGTGGAGAGATGAGGGACGAGGAAGCAACCACAAAGTTGGTTAGAGAGTATAAGGAGCGGGGGATGTTGAAGAAGTGAGGAGGGAAAAGGAGGAGGGGGAGGCGGTGGAGGGAGTAGGAAGAGATGTATTCGGTGGAGGAGGAGAAGGAGAAGAAGGAGGGGGTGGCGGAGGGGGAGGAGGGGAAGGAGGAGATATATATATACATATACTGATTTTTATTCCGATTTTTGATCATACATACAACATTTGACATCATCTTACTGTTGTAACTGGTTCAATCTAGTTTATTAAACAGAGGTGGCGCCTCCCGTGGTGGCAACATACACTACATTCCTCCCTGCTTAAACATTTTGTTCAGACAATTTATAAAATAATGTTTCTGAAAATGAAACAATATTATGTTGTTAGATTTACTGTCTTTGCTTTATATACAATGTCTTTTTCTTGCTGAAAAGTCTCTGGTCTTCTTTTCACTTGTGAAAGTCTGATATTTACGATATCATTAGGAAAACAAATTCAGGGTTTAACCCAAATGTCTTGATAATAAAAATTCTAAATTACTAATAATCAGAATAGAATATAGAATCACTAATTATTTGATATCAAAGTAATAAGATGTCACTGATAGTTCTGGACTTGAATAGTTCATTTATGAGTTAGCACATAGTCATCAAGCTTTGGTGGTGGTCTACTTGTTCTTGATGATCTTCTCACTTCTGGCACTGGTGATTTTGTAACTTTCATGGGAGACACCCTTGGTGTGTCTGGAGCTTTGTCTCTAGGGATTTGGATCTCTGGAGGAGGGACAGGGACCGGAGGTTGTGGCATAGCTGTCTCTGGCTCTGTTTCCTTGAAGGCGTTGAACTTATATGGCGCTGGGTGCTGGTTGATTTCATTTAGTGGTGGAATGTTCTCATTCCTTTCATCTTCCTCGAAATCATCTGCCGTCTCACCTGACTTCAAGAGGTGATCAACATGGACATAACGGATGTTTCGTCCAACTCGAACAAGATATTGGACTGGTCCATTTCTATGGACTATTATACCTGGCACATACTTAATATCAGTTCCTCTACAGTTCTTCACTCTCACCCTCTCGTTTTTTCCAAATTCCCTGAGCTTGGGAACTCTTGTATCCCTATACTCTTTCATCTTTTCCTGTTTTTGCTCAACCTCAGCCCTAAGGTCAGGCTTAACTAATGTTAGTCTTGTACGAACCTGCCTTTTTAGGAACAATTCAGCAGGGCTCAGTCCTGTAGATGTGTGCGGTGTGGAGCGATAAGACAGTAAAAAGCTACACAGTTTTTGCTGTGTTGTGACTCCTGGTTGGGCTTCCAAGGAATGTTTCTTTAGTGCAGTTTTTAGCGTTTGTACAGCCCTCTCTGCGGCACCATTCGATGCTGGGTGGTATGGGGCAGTTAAAGTATGTTTTACTCCATTCTTATTGAGAAATTCTTGGAACTCGTCAGCTATAAACTGAGGCCCGTTATCGCTTACAAGTTCGCGGCATAAACCATACCTTGAGAACATTTCTCTCATAACCTCTATGGTCTTCTGTGCGGTCGTCGATTTCATGAGAATAACTTCCATCCACTTTGAGTGAGCATCAACTGCTAGGAAGAACATCTCTGATTTGTACTCAGCGAAGTCGACATGGATTCTGTCCCATGGTCTCTCCGGGTACTTCCAGGGGTAGAGTGGAGATGGTGGAGGGTCATTCTTCAAAGACAGGCACACATTGCATGATTTTACCAGACTCTCAATACTTTGATCGATACCTGGATACCAAAAATAACTTCTGGCCAGTGCCTTCATTCTTACTATACCAATGTGTTCATGATGGAGTTCTTCAATCATCCTTTGTTGTAGCTTATGTGGCACTACAATTCTCATTCCCCACAACAAACATCCCTGGTCACATGAGATTTCATTTCTTCTGTTATAATATGGCAATAGTTCATCATCTTCGATGTAGTTTGGCCAACCATTTAGACTGTACTCAAGAACACGGCTGAGTGTTCGGTCTTTCTTGGTGCATCCTGATATTTCTTTTGAACTTACAGGCATATCATCTACATGAGAAAAATAGTTGACCTCAGATTCTATGTTTTCAGTATCTCTTTCCACTGGAGCTCTGCTGAGGTAATCTGCATTACTATGATCCTCTGATCGGCGATATTGTACTTCATAATTATATGACATCAGCAACAATGCCCACCGCTGTAATCTTAGCGCAGCCAGTGTTGGCACTGCTGTCTTTGGTCCAAGTATAGTTGAAAGTGGCTTGCTATCAGTCACAAGGGTAAAGTTTCTACCGTATAGATACTTGTGGAATTTCTTTATTCCATAGACAATGCCTAGAGCTTCCTTTTCTATTTGCGGATATCCTTTTTCTGCCTTAGTTAGAGATCTGGAAGCAAACGAAATAGGTCTTTCATCCTCTCCATCTAAATGCGACAGTACAGCTCCCACTCCGTAGGGGCTTGCGTCACAGGCTAATATGAGCTTCCTGTGCGGATCATAGTGTGTTAACACTCTATCGCTGGTAAGGGTCTCTTTTACGATTCGGAATGCTGTCTCACAGTCTTTGTCCCAATTCCAAGGAATTTCGTCTCTCAGTAGGTTATTCAGTGGTGCAAGAGTGGTGGAGAGAGACTTCAGGTATGGCCCATAATAGTTCACCATACCAAGGAAGGTACGTAGCTGTGAGACATCTTTGGGTGCTTCTGTGCCTCGAATTGCTTCCACCTTTTCTGGGAAAGGATGTCTTCCTCTCTTGTCAATTACATGACCTAGATAGCGCACCTCTGACTTCATGAAGGAACATTTCTCCCTCTTGACTCTGACATTGAACTTTTCCAAGCGTTCAAGTACCTGCTTGAGTCTCCTCAGGTGTTCTTCATCTGATGGTCCGGTTATCAATATATCGTCTATATAGCAACAGACACCAGGAATACCTTGTAGTATTTGGTCCATGATGGACTGAAAGATGTGAGGCGCTGTTTTGATACCATAGGGTAACCGTGTCACTTCATATAGACCTTTAACAGTGTTTATCGTCAGGTATTTCTGGGATTTTTCCTCAACTCTGACTTGAGCATAAGCTTGAGATAAATCAAGTTTTGTGAATTTATCCCCATTTGCAAGTGTGGCAAAAATATCTTCTGCGGATGGTAGTACGTAATGACGATCAACCATATCAGCATTTATTGTGACCTTATAATCACCACAGATCCTTATCTTACCATCACCCTTTGGTACAACGACAACTGGTGAAGCCCAGTCAGTTTTCTCAATTTTCCTGAGTACACCTGCTGACTCAAGTCTATCCAGCTCTTTTTTTACCTTATCTACCAATGCATAAGGAATAGGTCTGGCTTTGCAAAGTTTCGGGGGGCTTTCTTCCATATCGATGCGTGCTTCAAAGTCTTTTATTTGGCCCATGTCTGCCTTGAATACTGACTCGTATTTCTGTAATAGCCCTTGTAGGTCATCAGTTTTTACTGAGAATATATTTGCCCAGTTAAGCCGAATGTTATGAAGCCAAGTACGACCTAACAGAGCAGTCCTTCTGCCCTTTGCTATAACCAATCTGAGATTTTGGCATTGGTCTCCATATTTCACGGTGACTGGTATTGAACCTAGTAGTTCCACAACATGTCCAGTATACGACTTAAGATTTATGTCTGGGTCTTCTAAAGGAATGTCACTGAAGAATTCATAGTACACATCTTCACCAATGATTGATGATCTAGATGCTGTATCAAGAATGAATGTCATATCGATGTTATTAACTGTGACAGGTATGGGTATTTCCCCATTATCCCTTTTTACTTTGTTGTCTTGTAATTCATATAAGTAGGAGTAACTGACTTCCTCTTCTGGAAGGTACTCATCTTCTAGTTGGTTTGTCCTTCCTTGCGTCTTATACAAGTTATGGCCCCGACCTCGACCACGACCTTGATGATGCCCTCGTGGCGGTCTACTACTGTATTGCTGACCTGGTAATACTTTTGTTTTGCAGGCCCTAGCTATGTGACCGACCTTCTGGCACTTGTAGCACGTTTCTTTAATGAATGGACACTCTGTGGGTTGATGAGTTCCTTGACACCTATAACAGCGTGTTTTACCATATTGTCCTCCACAGCCTCTACCTCTTGGCTTGTAGCTTCCCCGATTCTGCGCTCCTTTGTAGTTGCTCACTCGATTGACTTCCGATGTGGCTTTCATCTTTTGCGCATTCAGATGTGCTGCATCCATCGTTGTTGCCATCTCCATAGCACGCTCCCATTTCAGACCTGCACCTTCACTTAACAGTTTATTCTTAATGGCCTCGCTACGCACTCCTGCTACTAATCTGTTACGTAGTCTCTTTTCTACCTGATCGGCATCCCCAAATCCACTATGGATGCTGAGCTTTTTTAACGCAACAATAAAATCAGGTATTGACTCATTTTCTTTTTGGCATCGTGTGTCAAAGTTATAAGATTCCGCCAATTCATTTGTCCCTGACATGTAGTGAGCATTCAACAAAGTACACAGAACAGCATATGTCTTATCAGTAATATCAGCTGGAGTACATAAAGACACCAATAGGTCCACTGCCTCAGGTCCCACTAGTGCTATCATGGCATCTACTTTGTCTGCATCTTTAATTTCGTTGATTTTCATCCAGGAATCCAACCTAATTTTGTAGTTGGCCCACTTCTCTTTCTCACTGTTAAAGTCACTCATAGCACCAATAACACTTTTTGCCATTGTTTATGCTGGGTATAGCCTATAGGCTTACTGACACAGATGGATGTAATTGTCCTATCACACAGTTCAAGATATCAATGTTTAGTCAGGCAGGGTGTATTTTCCCAACAAACCTTCACTTAAATGATATCAGTCTATTTCCTCCACTTTATAACTGTTCAGTTCTTTTCACAAGTAGCCTATACAGAGTTCATAGTCATAGCATCATAAGCATGGTCAAGCAACTGGTTTCAACTTGCATATGTATCCGGCCTACAAGTCATGTGGAAGTATGATCAAATATCTACTAACAACAGTTCATTTGCACAATATTTCACAATTCAGTACTTTCCTTCTTTGTTTCCCTGCATTCCTGCTGAAAGAACTTCTCTGGTAGAGCTAGGATGCTTGGTTATTTGTGAAAAAAAATCGCGGGGGTTATTCCATGCTCGTCGCCATTGTTGTAACTGGTTCAATCTAGTTTATTAAACAGAGGTGGCGCCTCCCGTGGTGGCAACATACACTACACTTACATATAGGACTAGAAAATAAATCAGGAAATGGGCATTAACAATCATCTGAAATCAGGTCTTCCAGATCGCCCAACTAAATATAAATGAAGTATGAATAAATGTCCTAAGCATTTTAAAAGTGTCCGTTCGATGATTACTGTCAATAGCATTTGCTATAAGTTCATGTTTATATTCCTTATGTTGTGTCATGAGCTTTGGTTGTTAGCCGTCTTGCAAATAGTTGAATTGACTTGTATCCGTAGCTTCGACCTGCTCTTATATTATAGTCTTAGTTATCAGATTTGCCCTTCGTAGTATTTAATGGAAATAGACAGTTTGGCCAAACTTTTAAGAATATACTAGTGTGAATATCAAGCACCGGCAAACTTTAACAATTATGTAAGTGTAATTACAAGTATGAATATCACTTAACAGCCAGTTAACATGCACTATGACTTGGTAGCTGTACTGCTACATTTCATCTCTCCTTTGTTTTAATAACAGACATTATTACTTTTGAACATTTCATTTATATGAGATGGGACATATACTAAAAGTAACTAGAGAGGAAAACACTCAATGTAAATTATGAGATGGAGGAGGAGGAGGAGGAGAGAGAAGTAAGAGGAGTAGGAGGATGTGGAGGAGTAGGAGGATGTGGAGGAGGAGGAGGAGGAGGAGGAGCGGGAGGAGGAGGGGGAGGAGGAGGAGGTGGAGGTGGAGGAGGAGGTGGAGGGGGAGGAGGAGGTGGTGGTAGAGGAGGAGGTGGAGGTGGTGGGGGAGGAGGAGGAGGAGGTGGTGGTGGTGGGGGAGGAGGAGCGGGAGGAGGAGGGGGAGGAGGAGGAGGTGGAGGTGGAGGAGGAGGTGGAGGAGGAGAAGGGGAGGTGGAGGAGGACAAGGGGAGATAGAGGAGGAGGTGGAGGAGGAGGAGGATGTGGAGGAGGTGGAGGGGAAGGAGGAGGAGGAGGAGGTGGTGGAGGGGGAGGAGGAGGAGGAGGTGGTGGTGGAGGAGGTGGAGCTGGAGGAGGAGCAGGGGAAGGTAGAGGAGGATGTGGAGGGGGTGGAGGGGAAGGAGCAGAAGGGGAGGTAGAGGAGGAGGTGGTGGAGGTGGTGGTGGAGGAGGAGGAGGTGGTGGAGGAGGTGGAGAAGGAGGAGGAGGAGGAGGTGGAGGAGGTGGAGGAGGAGAAGGGGAGGTAGAGGGGGAGGTGGAGAAGGTGGAGGAGGTGGAGGTGGAGGAGGACAAGGGGAGATAGAGGAGGAGGTGGAGGTGGTGGAGGAGGTGGTGGTGGAGGAGGAGGTGGAGCTGGAGGAGGAGAAGGGGAGGTGGAGGAGGAGGTGGAGGTGGTGGAGGAGGAGGTGGAGGTGGAGGAGGAGAAAGAGGTAGAGGAGGAGGAGGTGGAGAAGGTAGAGGAGGAGAAGGGGAGGTAGAGGTGGAGGTGGAGGTGGATGAGGTGGTGGAGGGAGGGGTGAGGAGAGAGAGGTGATGTCAATGGGAAGAATTCTGTTCAGTGAAAATAAGATGAATAATCATTAAGGATAACTCAAGTTTTTCAATATTTTACCAGGCAAACAATACTCTTGAATACATTTTACCTTCAGAACTACTAGAGTTCCTAAAGCTCATACCTGACAGCACAAGTGAGGTTCATCACACTGTAGAGGAGCCTCACACACTGGTCCCGCCATATTGAGTCTGGCTCCAATGTCACACATGTACCTGGCCAGGAAACAATGTACCATTTTTCCCAGCAGTAGAAGTAGCGGTGGAAGTAAGGTCCCAGTAGCACCCAGTCTGGTCACCTTCAGTTGTTTGCTCTTACTTCTAAAGTAGTGGGAGGAGTAGTGGGAGGAGTAGTGGGAGGAGTAGTGGGAGGAGTAGCGGGAGGAGTAGCCGGCCTGTGGAACCCAGCCTTTAGTAATGTGTTAAACCTAGATGACAACTTTATAGTTTTGATTCACATTTTACTGCAAGACTGCAAATAATGTATAATCAACACTGGATTCTCTTCTGAATGGCCTGCTACTAAGTAAGGTGTTAAGCACGGTGTTCAGCACGGCGATCCCATCAGGATTACATTACAAAATATCAGGAAAACGCAAGGCTTTAATGTCTGGAGTATCAAATTGTATGAACAGACGCCAAGAGAAATTATTTGGGGCAAGAGAATGAAAATACCCGGTGTTGTGATAACATAGCATATAACTAGAAAGCTAAATGATCAAAACTTTAAGCCTATGTTTGTAAAAGTCAGCAAATGCTTCGCCCCTTGGCTACGGAAGACGAGAGTGTTCATAGAGAGTGTTCATGTGATGAAAAGTAAAATTTTGTTTTTATTTTTAAAAAAGAAAATCATTTTTGTTTCCAAAGTCATTTTGCATCTCATGTAAGAAATAAAATCACGTCCGTTTTTCGTTTTAATTTTTGTTTCAACATCACATGTGACTATCGTTTTGATTTTCGTTTTGATTTCACAAAGTGGGCTTATTCGAGATTTGGACAAGATGAGATCTCAAGAGATTTTGGACAAGACCAAGACAAGGTTCTGGCGATAGGCCGACTCATGACATCTCTATTGATTACTGTTACTTCAGAGTGTCTTTGATTGTGTAATTAATTAGGAGATATATACATATCTCAACACTCCCACACACTGCGTGTTGTGTTAAACAGAGCTAAATATGGGTTAACCATAATACAGTTACAGAATGGGGCTTAGATCTTCAATCTGCACGAGTGAGTAGATGTTCCACAACTAAGGACGGAGTAGTTCAATTTAAATATATTTTACATCATGAGAATTAATTATTGTACTAGACATCATTTTTCGATCTGCTTCCTCCTAGAACCTGCTAGAGGTGCAGGAGAGGGGGAGGAGAGGATAGGGGAGGAGAGGGGGAGGAGAGGATAGGGGAGGAGAGGGGCGGGAGAGGGGCGGGAGAGGGGCGGGAGAGAGGCGGGAGAGGGGCGGGAGAGGGGCAGGAGAGGGGCGGGAGAGAGGAGCAGGTGAGGGGTAGGGGTGTTTGGGTGTTTGGGTGTTTGGGTGTGAGGGTGTTGGGTGGAGCAGAAGGATCTAGTTTTCCATTTTTTCTTTTTTGAATTGTTATTTACCTCCACATTCTAAACGATGCTATTAAATTATTTTAACATCTTTGGAATAGTGAAATAAGAATAGTGTAGGTTAGACTTCCAATCTTCTAAGAGCCATGGAACTAGAGTTGAAACAACATAATGCACTCAAACAAAGCTTAACCAATCCTTGTCAGCAGTTATACTTTATTACGGAAATCACTTTCCAGCCTCAGGGACAGGAATTCTGGTGTAATTCCCTGATTACATAAAGGCTGCTCCCGTCTGTCACATATAAAGGTGTTATAAATACGCAGTACAAGGAAGACAAGACAATAAACTGACAATAACAGTAAAATGTGGTTGTATTGTACACAGTGACCTCTGTCATGACTGGATGGTACTACAAACTGTGTTGCCCTGCAGCCTACTATTATAATCCTTAGAGTGAAATCACCAGAAAATGTACATTTCACTTTCACCAATCTTCTCAAATAACCCAAATGTCAGACGGAAATATAGTTTAACATACAGTTCAACCTAACCAAAGAGAATCAGTGCAATGCCAAATAATATTATACTAAAATGTACAAAGTATTGACACACTTTCTGAAAATCTGACCTCTAACATAATGTTTGAATGTTTAAATGCTTGAAATATTCAACAATATTTCTGGATTAACACATAGCATTGTGTCTATACATTGTTGCAGTAGGTGTTACAGGTGATGGTGTTATTAGGTGACTTGGTAGTTTGGTATATCACACAGCCCTATGGCATTCACTAGTTGTTCCATGGCTGCCCTATCCTCATCACCAGTACAGTGTATGAGTGGTTCGTACAGACTGATGGACATCTGTGGCTCACCTGTACCCTGCTTGTACAGGTCTGTCCACCCTGATGTATCCTTCGTCACATCCCAGCTGTGGTGGAGCTCACTGATAAAGTGCCCCAGCACTGAGCTGCTCACTGCTCCATGGTACAGCCTTACAAGTCTTACTGCCTGCTGGTGGAGGAGGGGCACACAGGAGGGCAGGGTCTCCAGCAGGGCCTCATATGTCTCTCTATATACATCCATGGCTGCTCCATGTGTAGGCACACGTCCATGGTAGATCACTAGCTCCTCCATGTGTAGACCAGAGATATGCTGCATCAGCTGCCTCCAGTGGTGGGGGGTGGTGGGGGACAGGGCTTCCCTGCTGTACATCCCTCCAGTCTGGTTATTGTACAGGTGCAGCCCACTCCACCACCTCCTGTCTACACATGTGCTGAGGGCTGCTGCTGTGTCTGCAATATCCTGTGGATGGTGGCAGCTGATGGTGAGATAATCCCCCCACTCCCACTCCTGCTGCTGCACCTGCACCCAGCGTGTGGGGGCGTGGTGTGGTAGTGCCAGGTACATGTATTCCTCCCTATACCTGTAACATAGAGGTCATACATTAGTTATTAGGAATTAAATAGGAAAGTAAGAGAGCTGTCACATTGAGGGTACCAGCATGCTCCTCCACCTCCCTCTCATTGAGTGATAATGGGTGAAAAGTTTGTTAGTTATGGGTAGAAATTAATTTTTTTTGGTCAGTAGCCATTTCCAAGTGTGACCAACAAGACAAGAAAAAAAAATGTTGATTCAAGGAAAAAAAATATTCATGGGAAATGTGACTTTTGGAGATCCAGTGGGTAAATCTATTTATAGAACAAAATCTGTGAAAAGCTGTGACATGGCTAATTATGGAGAGAAATAATTCAGATTTGGTCCATAGCCAAAAATCCACAACTAGAAGGGGATGGGAAGAAAAAATTTTGAATCGGGGAAAAAAAATATCCACGCGAAACAGGATATTCTACGGGTGAGGCCGCAAAATCCATCCAAATCCATCCAAATATCAATAGGTCGGTCAGTTTGGGGTGAAAAAATATTTTTTTCTGATTTCTGTTTGTTTCCACCTTCTATGTGATGGACCAGGGCTCTAAATAAAGGGTAGTGAAGAAAAAATATTCATATCTTCACCGAGATCCGGGGAATCAGCAATTCCAAACAGGAAACGCTCCGTCCTGGTCACTCTCCACCCCCGGCCTCAGCCCAGGCCAAACACCTGAACCACTGTATCTCAGTGAAAAATAAATATTTTTAAACCGTTTTTTCACTGGTGGCATTCAGTTGAGGCAGGGGAGAAATGTGGATGGGCTAACTCTTGGAAATGAACTATTTTTTTTTTTTTTTTTTTGAAACATGGTTTATTCAGTCTGTCAACAAAACTTCTCCTTCGCCTAGAGCTTTTACATTAAATATTACATAGCTCTTTCCTATTTGATAAAATAAAAATAAAATGAAACTTTGACCCAGGTCTTTTGGGTTGAGAATTATACATTGTCATCATGCGACTCTTAATATTATCAATTGTTATAAACGATTAAAGGTGTTAAAAGAAGAACATTTTCATTTTTGTATTATTAAAAGATTCATACATCAATTTTAGTTTAGATCCTCACAGGTGGACATCAGATCCGCGTTTAACTTTAGCCATATTTCTTTGGTTTCATTATTTACATTTTGGGTGCTGTTCTGGTACATTATAATTTTACTCTTAATTGCTAATTCCGATATAATCATTTTAAAGGTTAACATACCTTCATGGAATAGTTTTTGCCTCTGTATAATGGCTTTCATTTGTAATATAATCCAACCTATAACTCTGGCATTAATATTATCTGTTCTTATTCCAAGAATAACATCGCTTGCATTTATATCCATTTTACTTCCATTTTTTTTAAGAATCATTTTGTCTCCATTAGTTCTATTCAGGTAACCTGTTGATTCAATAAAAAGGAATACTTCTTGCCACATTGCTTTTGTTTTCTTACATTCGACAAAGAAATGTATTATGTCGTCGTCATAACTACAGAACGAACATTTTTTCTTCTCTATTATTCCCATATTTTTTAGTTTGACATTGCAAGTGATAGTTCTGTGTAAAACACGGTATTGTAATGCATGGATTCTTGATTCTTTGGTAACAGCATATGGGTTATAGAAAACTTTTTTCCAGTCAATTGCATTAAACTCTTCATCATCCAGATTTAGAATTTTTTGCCATTCATATATCTTTTCCCATTTGGGTTTTCTCTTAGCAACCAGGGCATTATATAACATTTTTGAACTCGCGTTTTTTACATCAATCTTTACATTTTTAATTTCTATTTCTATTACATCCTTAACAGGGTTTTGGATGTTATTACGAAGCTTATTCCACCACTCTATAGGCACAGCTTTTTTTATGATATTTCTTGGCAAGTATATATTGGTGCTGTATTCCTTTCGGAATTCTTTTTCTGACATCAGTTCACCTCTGTCATTTAATATATCTCCAATTACTTTAATTCCAAGATTTTCGCCTCTTTCCCATCCTATGGGGATTTTTTTAACAACGATTAATTTGTTTCTCCATAGCCTTTCTTTTCTGATTTGATCCACACTAGTTGGTTTTTGTGAGAAATAATATTTGTTCCAAATATCAAAGACTTCCTCATAAAATTTGTTCAAAGCATGACTGGGTTTATTTCTAATTAAGAAAATATCTTCAATTGATTTTCCCTGGTCATGTTCAAGAATTTTAAACCATGATGAATTACTGTTTTCTAGCATCCTTTGAACCCACTTTAATCTGTTTGTCTCAATTATTTCTTTTATGCATCTCAGATTTAGGCCACCATTCTGACAGTTCTGCGCTAAGAAGTCAGTACTTATTTTATTAGATCCTCCTTTCCATATGAAGGTGGTGATAATAGTTTCTATCTCTTTTTGTTTTTTTGGATCTATATAAACGCACGATAACGTATGTTGGACCAATGGTAATACAAAAACATTCGAGACTAATATTCGACCTTTGATCGTCAATGATCTGTACCTCCATGCATTTATTACATTTTTGATTTTTTGCACAAGATCAACTGTATTTGTTAAAGATAGTTTTTTTTCGCTTCTTGGCGACATAAGGGTGACCCCTAGAATTTTTATTTCTTTCTCCCAGTTTAGTTCTAACACCTTTCTATTAGATAGAACAAAGTTTCCAATTCTGAAACCTTTTGATTTTTTGGCATTAAGTTTTAGACCAGTCGCTAAAAAGAAGTCATCTATTTTTCTAAGGCATTTCACTAGGGATATTTCATTCTTTACCATGAGGGTGCTGTCGTCTGCGAACTGTATTATTTTATTCTCATATCCTCCTATATTTATTCCTTCTATCTCGTTATCATTTCTTAGGCTTTCTGCTAGCTTCTCTACTATCATTGTGAACAGATAAGATGAGACTGGGTCTCCCTGTTTAACTCCCCTTCTTATGTCAAACCAATTGGATATATGACCATTGTTCGAAAAGGCAGCTTTAGAGTTTTCTAGTAAACATTTTATCCACGATCTGAAAGTGTCGCATATATTATGAGAGATTAAGACTTTTTCTAAGAAGGTCCAACTGACTGAATCGTACGCTTTGGAGAAGTCCAAAGCTACTATTAGTCCCTCCTGTCGATTTTTTTCCAAGTAAGAAATAGTGTCATCAATCTTTCTGACTGCTGTGCCTATGTATCTTCCATGGATAAAGCCAAATTGATCTTCTTTTATCATATCTGTAATATGCATTTTTAGTCTTGATGTGATAGTTTTAGATATAATCTTATAATCAACGTTGAGTAACGTTATTGGTCTCCAATTTCCCAGATCTTCTAAATTTTTATCTTTTTTGGGTATGACACTTATTATTCCTCTTGACTGACTTTCAGATATTTTTCCCTGAGCTAGATTGAAATGCATCATATTTATAAACATTTGATATATCGCGTACCAGAAAAATCTATAAAACTCGACAGTAAAACCGTCACACCCTGGTGACTTGTTGTTTTTCATAGACAATATAATCTTTTTAACTTCCTCTTCTTCAAAGGGTCGTATTAAAATATCATTATCTATTTCGTCTAGTTCATATATGTTTTCTCCTTTCATAAAGGTTTCTGCGATCTGTTCGTCTATCTCAAACTCGGTGTATAATTCTTTATAGAATTTTTCACCTTGTTTCAATATTTCTTCTTTACCAGTTTTTAAAACACCATTTACCTTCAATTGATTAATGATTTTTTTTTCTGCCTGGTATTTCTCTAGGGCACAGAAATATTTTGTGGGTTTTTCCCCCTCGATTGCCCACCTGGCCCTAGATCTTATTAGGGCCCCCTGGGCTGCATTTAACTCAGCTATTTTCTTCTCATTTAATATATTCTTTCTTTCTTCTTTTTCTTCCTCTGACATTATTTTTTTTTGGTCCAAAATTTTTAATCTTCTATTTTCGATTTCTTTTTTTCTTCTTCTTTCTCTAGCAATATCTGAGCTAATTCTTATAGCCTCTTCTCTCACTTTAAGTTTGAAAAATTCCCATCTCAAAGTGGGTGACAACTCTTTGTTTTCTTTTGCCAACATCTCTACATTGTGAACAAATTGATCATTCTGCAACAAGTTTACATTGAGTTTCCAGAAGCCTTTACCACGTTTTTCGATTTCTTGATATATATTTATGCTAATCTTTTTGTGATCAGTTTGGGCATGCGAATCTACTGAGAAGGAGACAATGCTATTCACAATATTACTGGAAATAAAAACATAATCCAGCCTTGACTCACTACCATTTCTTGACCATGTTTTTACTGGTTGGTTGTTACTTTTCACCTTTATGATGTCACATAGGTCCAGCTCATTTATAAAATCATTTAATATGCTGCTAGCTTTGCTATCAGGTCTGAAGGACAAGTCTGCATTAAAGTCTCCCATCATTACGATGTCTTCTACTTGTAACGACTGGACTTTTTCTTTGATCTTCTTTAGAATTTCTTCCTGCTCTTCTGTCTTTTCACTAGTTGGTGAGTAGACGTTGAAGATTCCAGTTTTTCTATTGTTCTGGTCCAGTACTACGTACTGCCACCGACCAGAATCATCTTGACCTCGTTCAGCTATATTAGATTTTAAACATTTAGGTATTAATAACATCACTCCTCTAGAAGCTTTAGTGCCATGATTCATTATCATTTCTCCCGGCCACTGTGTTTTCCATATAGCTTCGATTTCACTAGAAGAATGGGTTTCTTGCAGCCCTATTATCATATTATTATTTGTTTTAAGCTCATCCATAATTGCTTTTCTCTTAATGCTCCCTGCTAGGCCATTCACATTAAGTGAAATAAAACCCAGCTGGCTTCTCTCTTCCCCTAGGGTCTCCATTACGGATTTTTATAATTCAACTAAGTTAAATCACAATTCTGAATGTCTTCCAGGGGATTAAAGTGGAGATTCTTCCATCTCCTCCTCTCCTTCCTCCTCGTCGTCATCCTCCTCTTCCTCTCCTTCATCACTACTGCTGCTCTCACGACTTTCAGGCTCTTTCCTCCTGATTTCATCTCTAATCTGCATCCATGCTTTTCCCAGCATGTTACCATTTGGTGGCCATCTTGATGAGTCTAGGACGTCAGGATCAGATAGGGGGATCCCTATTCCCCAAACTTTATCTTTGGGGGCAGCCTCTCCAATATGTTTGTCTCCTGACAATAGTAGGTATTGTTTCACTGAACTTTGGCTCTTAGGGCCGACAGTAAGAATTCTTTTCTATGGAGGACCCAGTTCTGTCTATTTCTGGTTACATTCGCCATATAACTCTTTGCCTTCTTCGGATTTTGTGTTGCGAGGGCCATCTGGATTTTATCAGTATCCTCTCCGATTATTGCTTTCTTGTAGAAAAGGAATTGTTCTACATTGTGGAACTGCTTCTGCTCGATGTTGAAAGGCGATTTGTAATGATTCGAAAGTGGATTATCTTCCGTAAAAAATACTAGAGCATGATGGTTTTCTTTCTTGGTTAATTGTGATAATAACAATTCGGTAGGGACTGCTGCCAGTTCATCGTAGCGATACCATCTATCAATGAAGACATTACCTTTACTTGCTCTGGCTTCGTCGTATCCGATAAGTAGTGCAGCGTCAGCGATTTGTTTCGCCTTGGCATTACGTAATCTCATGAACAATGGAACATCCTTTTTTACATATACTTGCCCTGCCACTCCATCGTATACATACTGTTTTAGCTCCTCCTTATTATCAAGAATCAGTTCAGCTTCTTCGTGATTATTCAACTCGATTTTCAAGGGACATCCCGGCTTGGAATTCACTCTGAAGGTTCTCTTGATCTTTATATGAGTCAGACCCATACCCTCATGTATTACATTTTTGGCTGCTTCTTGTCTATCAGCCTGGGTTTCTCCTTCCATTGCTTTGATTCCGACGATCAAAAGATTATTCTCTAGTTTTGCCATTTCTTCTCTCACTAGATCTTGGTCTTTCAGCTGCTCTATTTTTCTCCTCTCTAGGTCATCCGTATCTCTTGGTTGTGCCGCATTCTGTTGCAGAATCAGTATATCCTCATTCTGTTGCTTGATGGTTTGTTTCATCTCCTCTTTCTCCATATCTCTTTTCTTATTTTCTTCATGTATTACATCTATGGCGGCATTCACATTTTCTATCGCTACGATATTTTCGTTTACTGTGTCCTTTACGACTTCTAAGTCACCTAAGGCGTCAAACAGTTCGTCGAAGCTTTCCTGATTGTGTTTCTGCATTTCACGTACCATTTGCATAACATCATTACTCTTATATAGCGGTCTAACCCTTTTTATGTTCTTTTTTTCCAGCTTCTTTAGTTTTTTCGGGGTGCCATTTGCCCCTCCTTTTTTTTGTTTCTTCGAATCAGGTTTGGGCTTTCCATCAGGACCCTGGTCCGTCGGTGCCGGGGGAACTTTTGCTGCTCCCGTTTTCATTTCCGCTTTATTTGCTCTTTTAGTTGGAATCGTTGGTGAGGATTCTTCCGCTGGTCTTTTCCTCTTTACTTTTTCGTCTGGGTTTTGTTTATTTTCTTCGTTATTTAGTACTTTCTGATCCACGTTAGCCAAACTCATGGCCCCGGAAGTGTTTACACCGGAACTGGTTTCCGTTGCAACAGTTTGTTTTTCACTTCTCTTGTCTCTAAATTCAAGATGGCCACCGTTACTTCCGGCGTCACTTTTCTCGCTTTATGGCTTTCGACTTTTACAGTTTTTTATCCCACTAGTTCCATTTCTGGTTACAATAGTTTACTTTCGGGTCACTTTTGTTCGAATGTTTTAAATTTTATAAAGTTTTTTGTACTTCTCCGGTTTTCTTAACTTTTATTCACTTTTTTTCTCCAAGAGTTCCGTCTTTAGCCGTTTGGGTCGTGGCTATTGGGCCGCAGCCTCACTTAGCCCGTCCCGCTCTTTTTCTCGATGCGAGGAAGACGACCAATATGGCCGCTAATCCCAACTGTTCTGAATAAGCTGATAATCCTCACGTGGTTCTCTTTATTTTTTTTTATGCCGTTTTATTCTTTACTTCCACTTTTCTGTTAGATCCAGAATTTTTGCGCTTCTTTTTCTTACCGGTTTTGATGTACACCGTATATTTCCAGCCTTTACTTGCGCTTTGCGATCCTTTTTCGTTAATCCACTTGCTCACGTGTTGTCGAGGATTATTTAATCTCCACGTTTGTCTTGAGAAATAAAGTTTTTGGCGGGGCAAAAACTTTTTCCTTGCACAGAATTTCTCGGTTCTTATTCGTATTCCAGTAACAATGTTTTTCTCTTTCTCTTTTTTTCGTTTAACTGTCACTTTGTCTTAATCCACTTAATCCAAGGTGGGCGATAAACGCTGAGCTTCTGGATTAATGGCGGTTATGTTCGCGCGTAATCCTTCAGCTTTTTCTTATCCAATTTTCTGTCGTTATTTTTGCTTCCTGGATATTTTTCTTTTCGTCTCTACTTTTCTTCTAACTTTTTCTCCACTTTGGCGAAAAATGATGCTTCTGGAACTGGCTTATCTGAAAGAAAAAGGATTAGTTGAGGAGCCTAAGCTACCACACGTCTGTTCGCTTTCAGAGTACTACCGGAAGTCAAATGAACTATTTTTATTAGAGATGTGAGAAACGATTTACTTTTGGCCCTCACCTGCTCTCATACCTACTCCTGGAAACATGTTTGACCCTAGATCTCGGGGAAATATTTGTTTTTCCGGATCGTTTTTTCGACGAATGAACCGGATGAAGCACGAGGCAAAACGTCATTCGAACAAACCTTGTAAAAAAATAAAAATTATTAAAGATGTGAGAAGAGATTTTGGTTTGCTCCTCTCAGGCCTTTAGCATAGGATCCTATGAGGATTGCAGCAGCAGGTGCCCCCTCCTGGATCTAGGTCGCACGTGGAAATGCAAGGGGGAATGTTACTCCAGCAGTCATTTCTCACTCTACAGGTGGCTTGGTGGATGCAGGGCAGGAGAAACAATCGAGAAATGAAAAAAAAATTAACATTAAATGTCAAATATCCAACAAAATGGTGTCCCCCCATGCCCTCCCAGTGCATTGTCTACGGGGGATTCAGAAAATGAACAGTTTATAGTCTATAATTGCCTATAACTCGTTAAGTTTTAGAGATACAGCCAATTTGAAATGACCTACCCGGACTAAATCGACCCCAAGAAATTCAATGGTGTCATTGAATATGTTGTACATGTATCGGTTGCTTAGCAACGAGCTGTTGTTTATTGTCTATGGGTGCCAGATGGGAGCCGAATGTGGCCGAACCACACTAATAGTGGGGCAAAACCACACTAATAATGTGTAATAGTGGCAGTATCACACTGATAGTTGGTTGAACCACACTTATTGTGGTTGAACAACACTGATTGTGGCAAAAACACACTGATACCGGCAGAACCACACTGATACTGGCAGAACCACACTGATACTAATTGAGCCACACTGATTGTAGCAGTACCACACTTATTGTGGCAGTACCACACTTATTGTGGCAGTACCACACTTATTGTGATCGAACCACACTTATTGTGGCAGTACCACACTTATTGTGGCAGTACCACACTTATTGTGGTTGAACCACACTTATTGTGGCAGTACCACACTTATTGTGGTTGAACCATACTTATTGTGGCAGTACCACACTTATTGTGGTCGAACCACACTTATTGTGGCAGTACCACACTTATTGTGGCAGTACCACACTTATTGTGGTCGAACCACACTTATTGTGGTTGAACCACACTTATTGTGGCAGTACCACACTTATTGCGGCAGTACCACACTTATTGTGGCAGTACCACACTTATTGTGGCAGTACCACACTTATTGTGGCAGTACCACACTTATTGCGGCAGTACCACACTTATTGTGGCAGTACCACACTTATTGTGGCAGTACCACACTTATTGTGGCAGTACCACACTTATTGCGGCAGTACCACACTTATTGTGGCAGTACCACACTTATTGCGGCAGTACCACACTTATTGTGGCAGTACCACACTTATTGTGGCAGTACCACACTTATTGTGGCAGTACCACACTTATTGCGGCAGTACCACACTTATTGTGGCAGTACCACACTTATTGTGGCAGTACCACACTTATTGTGGCAGTACCACACTTATTGTGGCAGTACCACACTTATTGTGGCAGTACCACACTTATTGTGGTCGAACCACACTTATTGTGGTTGAACCACACTTATTGTGGCAGTACCACACTTATTGCGGCAGTACCACACTTATTGTGGCAGTACCACACTTATTGTGGCAGTACCACACTTATTGTGGCAGTACCACACTTATTGCGGCAGTACCATACTTATTGTGGCAGTACCACACTTATTGTGGCAGTACCACACTTATTGCGGCAGTACCACACTTATTGTGGCAGTACCACACTTATTGTGGCAGTACCACACTTATTGTGGCAGTACCACACTTATTGTGGCAGTACCACACTTATTGTGGCAGTACCACACTGACACCACACTGATTGGGGTTGAACCACACTTATTGTAAGGTGTACCACCAGCTAACTGTACCACAGTTGTACTGTATCACTGTAAGGTGTACCACCAGCTAACTGTACCACAGTTGTACTGTATCACTGTATATTATACCACCAGCTAACTGTACCACAGTTGTACTGTATCACTGTAAGGTGTACCACCAGCTAACTGTACCACAGTTGTACTGTATCACTGTATAGTGTACCACCAGCTAACTGTACCACAGTTGTACTGTATCACTGTAAGGTGTACCACCAGCTAACTGTACCACAGTTGTACTGTATCACTGTATAGTGTACCACCAGCTAACTGTACCACAGTTGTACTCTATCACTGTAAGATCTACCACCAGCTAACTGTACCACAGTTGTACTGTATCACTGTAAGGTGTACCACCAGCTAACTGTACCACAGTTGTACTGTATCACTGTAAGGTGTACCCCCATGTAACTGTACCACAGTTGAACTGTATCACTGTATATTGTACCACCAGCTAACTATACCACAGTTGTACTGTATCACTGTAAAGTGTGCCACCATGTAACTGTACCACATTTGTACTGTATCACTGTAAGGTGTACCATCAGCTAACTGTACCACAGTTGTACTGTATCACTGTAAGGTGTACCCCCATGTAACTGTACCACAGTTGTACTGTATCACTGTATATTATACCACCAGCTAACTGTACCACAGTTGTACTGTATCACTGTAAAGTGTGCCACCATGTAACTGTACCACATTTGTACTGTATCACTGTAAGGTGTACCATCAGCTAACTGTACCACAGTTGTACTGTATCACTGTATAATATACCACCAGCTAACTGTACCACAGTTGTACTGTATCACTGTATAGTATACCACCAGCTAACTGTACCACAGTTGTACTGTATCACTGTAAAGTGTACCACCATCTAACTGTACCACAGTTGTTCTGTATCACTGTAAAGTGTACCACCAGCTAACTGTACCATAGTTGTACTGTATCACTGTAATATGTACCACCAGCTAACTGTACCACAGTTGTACTGTATCCCTGTGAAGTGTACCACCATCTAACTGTACCAGAGTTGTACTGTATCACTGTAACATGTACCACCATCTCACTGTACCACATTTGTACTGTATCACTGTAAAGCGTACCACCAGCTAACTGTACCACAGTTGTACTGTATCACTGTAAGGTGTACCACCAGCTAACTGTACCATAGTTGTACTGTATTATTGTAATGTGTACCACCAGCTAACTGTAGCACAGTTGTACTGTATCAATGTAAGGTTTACCACCAGCTAACTGTACCATAGTTGTACTGTATTATTGTAATGTGTACCACCAGCTAACTGTATTACGGTTGTACTGTATCACTGTATATAGTGTACCACCATCTAACTGTACCACAGTTGTACTGTATCACTGTAAGGTGTACCACCAGCTAACTGTACCATAGTTGTACTGTATCACTGTATAAAGTGTACCACCAGCTAACTGTACCACAGTTGTACTGTATCAATGTATATAGTGTACCACCAGCTAACTGTACCACAGTTGTACTGTGTCACTGTATATAGTGTACCACCAGCTAACTGTACCACAGTTGTACTGTATCACTGTATATTATACCACCAGCTAACTGTACCACAGTTGTACTGTGTCACTGTATATAGTGTACCACCAGCTAACTGTACCACAGTTGTACTGTATAAATGTATATAGTGTACCACCAGCTAACTGTACCACAGTTGTACTCTATCAATGTATATAGTGTACCACCAGCTAACTGTACCATAGTTGTACTGTATTATTGTAATGTGTACCACCATCTAACTGTACCACAGTTGTACTGTATCACTGTATATAGTGTACCACCAGCTAACTGTACCACAGTTGTACTGTATCAATGTATATAGTGTACCACCAGCTAACTGTACCACAGTTGTACTGTATTATTGTAATGTGTACCACCAGCTAACTGTACCACAGTTGTACTGTGTCACTGTATATAGTGTACCACCAGCTAACTGTACCACAGTTGTACTGTATCAATGTATATAGTGTACCACCAGCTAACTGTACCACAGTTGTACTGTATTATTGTAATGTGTACCACCAGCTAACTGTACCACAGTTGTACTGTATCACTGTATATAGTGTACCACCAGCTAACTGTACCATAGTTGTACTGTATCACTGTAATGTGTACCACCAGCTAACTGTACCACAGTTGTACTGTATCACTGTAATGTGTACCACCAGCTAACTGTACCACAGTTGTACTGTATCACTGTAATGTGTACCACCAGCTAACTGTACCACAGTTGTACTGTATCACTGTAAAGCGTACCACCAGCTAACTGTACCACAGTTGTTCTGTATCACTGTAAAGTGTACCACCAGCTAACTGTACCATAGTTGTACTGTATCACTGTAATATGTACCACCAGCTAACTGTACCACAGTTGTACTGTATCACTGTGAAGTGTACCACCATCTAACTGTACCAGAGTTGTACTGTATCACTGTAACATGTACCACCATCTCACTGTACCACATTTGTACTGTATCACTGTAAAGCGTACCACCAGCTAACTGTACCACAGTTGTACTGTATCACTGTAAGGTGTACCACCAGCTAACTGTACCATAGTTGTACTGTATTACTGTAATGTGTACCACCAGCTAACTGTAGCACAGTTGTACTGTATCAATGTAAGGTGTACCACCAGCTAACTGTACCATAGTTGTACTGTATTATTGTAATGTGTACCACCAGCTAACTGTATTACGGTTGTACTGTATCACTGTATATAGTGTACCACCATCTAACTGTACCACAGTTGTACTGTATCACTGTAAGGTGTACCACCAGCTAACTGTACCATAGTTGTACTGTATCACTGTATAAAGTGTACCACCAGCTAACTGTACCACAGTTGTACTGTATCAATGTATATAGTGTACCACCAGCTAACTGTACCACAGTTGTACTGTGTCACTGTATATAGTGTACCACCAGCTAACTGTACCACAGTTGTACTGTATAAATGTATATAGTGTACCACCAGCTAACTGTACCACAGTTGTACTCTATCAATGTATATAGTGTACCACCAGCTAACTGTACCATAGTTGTACTGTATTATTGTAATGTGTACCACCAGCTAACTGTACCACAGTTGTACTGTATCACTGTATATAGTGTACCACCAGCTAACTGTACCACAGTTGTACTGTATCAATGTATATAGTGTACCACCAGCTAACTGTACCACAGTTGTACTGTATTATTGTAATGTGTACCACCAGCTAACTGTACCACAGTTGTACTGTGTCACTGTATATAGTGTACCACCAGCTAACTGTACCACAGTTGTACTGTATCAATGTATATAGTGTACCACCAGCTAACTGTACCACAGTTGTACTGTATTATTGTAATGTGTACCACCAGCTAACTGTACCACAGTTGTACTGTATCACTGTATATAGTGTACCACCAGCTAACTGTACCATAGTTGTACTGTATCACTGTAATGTGTACCACCAGCTAACTGTACCACAGTTGTACTGTATCACTGTAATGTGTACCACCAGCTAACTGTACCACAGTTGTACTGTATCACTGTAATGTGTACCAC
Organism: Sthenelais limicola; assembly: GCA_942159475.1. Taxonomy (NCBI): domain Eukaryota; kingdom Metazoa; phylum Annelida; class Polychaeta; order Phyllodocida; family Sigalionidae; genus Sthenelais; species Sthenelais limicola. Next base: position 84,133,658 of record OW804101.1, on the reverse strand, counting down.
CAGCTAACTGTACCACAGTTGTACTGTATCACTGTATATAGTGTACCACCAGCTAACTGTACCACAGTTGTACTGTATCACTGTATAGTGTACCACCAGCTAACTGTACCACAGTTGTACTGTATCAATGTATATAGTGTACCACCAGCTAACTGTACCATAGTTGTACTGTATCACTGTATATAGTGTACCACCAGCTAACTGTACCACAGTTGTACTCTATCAATGTATATAGTGTACCACCAGCTAACTGTACCACAGTTGTACTGTATCACTGTAAGGTGTACCACCAGCTAACTGTACCACAGTTGTACTGTATCACTGTAAGGTGTACCACCAGCTAACTGTACCACAGTTGTACTGGATCACTGTAAAGTTTACTACGAGCTAACTGTATTACGGTTGCACTGACAGTGGTAAACGTATCACTAACTTACATTTAGTGTTTCCTCACCTGATCAAGTGTACCACTATAGCTACAGGTCTACTATAGCTACTGACACATTTGTGAGTTGCAGAATCTGGGTACAAAATATGACGTTGTTCAAGCGAGTGGTGGGACTTTCAAACTAATCTGTGAGATAACTTGAAGATGGTTCAACGTGAAAAAAAACTATGAAGGAAGCGAGTTAGTTTCAGTTTCTTGATTCATTTCTCAACATTTCTCAGGAGAATAAGTCAATCTGTGAGATAACCTCCCTACATTGATTGTTCATTTGAGGTCTAAACTGCTGAGAGCTTGTATTGATGCTTTGCTAAAATGTATATGAATAACATATTTTGTATTACCTTCTTTCCTTGGTGTCAAAGTACAGTTGACCCTTTTCCTCACTTGTGTCTTGTGTGGCAAAGACTATTTTCCACTTCTCAGTAGGAAGGTCAGTCCCAAGGTAGCCCTCCTCCAGAACTTGTTTCTTTTCTAGCAGTTTGTTGACTTTAACATGCTCTATACCAGCCTGGGATAAGCAGTGCAACAGTAGCTTCAGCGGTAGACTAGGGTGCTTCATGTAGAGATGGTCCTTGTGTGTGACCACAAGCCAGCCATCTGTGGTGAGTGCAGGGACATCATGTGATGGTGGAGCCTTCATCTTCAGGATAATCTCTGGGGCGGGTGTCTGGGTGTAAATATCCTGCACAGCCTCAATCATTGCATCAGTGGGTGGGGAGGGGAGCTGTAATACACCTGGGTGCTGTTGTGTGACAACCTCAGTAAATAAAGATGTCCAGTCTTCTTTGGTGGCTTGGTAGTCATCCCAGCTGTACTCTCTACCTACACGCTGTACATCAAGGTTTATCTCCTTCATCTTCTTATGTCCCAGTAGCAGCAGGGCTTTGGAGGTGACAGGATCCTGGGGACGGTTGGCTGAGATGGTGAGTGTCTCTGTGGAAGGCTGCCTCACATTAACCATTCGCTCTGTGCTGGGAACTGGGATGAACTGTCCCACTCCTTTTAAACTGTAAAAACATGAAAAAAAGGTTTTTTAAATTAATACAATGTACATATGATCAGCAGATTACTACAATTTATTGTATTGCCTTATGTGTCCTAAAACAGCAAGTGGAGGTACACCTTTTATGAAATGTGGTTTTCGAATAATTTGTTTGAACATTTCAACAGCCAATTTGATGAAATTTGACATACAGGACCCATCCTTAAGCAGTAAGAGTGAAAAGATTAAACTAAAGCAGACACATCTTTAGCCATATTTTCTCAGCTGCAAGATTTTCTTTTAGACTAAAATATCAGTCAAATGGGTAAAATTCATATTACCTACTACATTATATTAAATAAATTTGAAAAAACGTAATGACTTACTTCTTGGGCAGAACTTTAGCCACTGTCTTCATGAACACAGCCTGGGCATCATCTGATACTTGGGTGTTGAGGCAGATCCTGGCATTCTCTATAACGGCCAACCCCTCCACAGTAGCAGCGTTCTTCTTCCAGCACCAACTACATGGTATCAACTCAGCAACCGCAGGCAGGACTCTTGTTGGGGTATTGAGGATCTGGTCAATGGTGCAGGCCTGGAGCTTCTTCTTCAGTTTCTTGTTTCCACCAAATATGTTGCACCACCTGCAGTCATGGCTGAATCTAGTTTGGAGAGACAGAAGGTAGTTGATTATTGTCACAAGCTTCTCTGGTGTAGGTTGAACCATCTCTAAGATGTTGGCAAATGTGTGGATGTATTTTCTGTCTGATGCCAAGAAGAGGAAAAGCTCTTGTTTCTTCTCTTCATCTGCCTCTAGCACAGCCTTAGCTGCGCTGAATTCAGTGAACGACTTGTGAGGCCACAACACTTCACACCCTGCAGTGGATTTCTGTATTGATGAATCACCAATGGTGATGAATGGGAGTGACTCAATGTTGATCCCATGGACCTTCATTTCATTTGTGTCAAACATGGACAAGTTTATCACGCATTTCAGAGCAAACTTGTGGAACTTGAAAAGGTTATCAGCTTCATCATCAGGAGAGAGCCCTTGTCTTCTTAGTGCCAGATTCTCTATATGTGAATATATATCCACCTTTGTAATCCCTGAAAGGTCTGTAGCTTGGTATTTACCTTCTTCTATAAGGATACATGTGAGAGCGAGGGTCATTGGATTGAAGAGCAACCCTTGCAGCCGCTTGTCTTCTTCCACACTGTTCTGGAAGTCAGTGCACTTGTCCTCAGACCCGGGGTGAGACTGGAAGAACTTGTTTATGTACTCATTGATTGCAGTGGTGTCAAATCCTTTGACTTGCACATGGGTGATATTTTCTTCTTCCACCAGGCTATCCAGTACAGGATCATTTGTCCGGCAACCCATCAAAAGGACCCTTTTGTTTTTCCTGACTTCCCTCTTGACATCTGAAATCAATTGCTCTTTGTTCGAGACCTCGTCTAACGAGTCGACGACCAAGGCTGTTTCTTTAGGTTTCCTCATGAAGTGGTCCCAGCACTGCTCTGCTTCATGAGGACATGCCTCATAAAGGATGCTCTGAACCGTATCTTCAAGCGTAGATTTGCAATTCTGTGCTTGGATGTATATCAAAGATCTGATGCCTTTCATCACCTTGTATGATAGCTCAGAATTTGGAATGAGCAATTCTGCCCCGGTGGTGGTCAGTACATGGAGCAGCACAGACGTCTTGCCGGCCCCAGGCATACCATCTGCTATCACGTTCCGATTTCTACCATCCAGTAACTCAGACAAATCAATGTTTTCCCCATCACTGCTGAAACACAAAAGTATTTTGGTAGATTATTCATTATAATTGTTTATCGTTGGCAAAGCGATAAGTTAGCTGAGCTGACTTAGTTATACCGGTGAAGAGAAAAGGCAACAACATAAGTTTATAGTGTGAAAAGAAAAGAAAATTCCATGCATTCTCTTTGCTGCCTAGAGTGTTTCTGGTTAGTCTTATTCAAACTTGCCACAGTTCCTCTGATTCCTTTGTCATGTGACCTATGTATCATGTGATTAGGCTTTCTGGTTGTACAAAGCACTGTATGGTGACACTTGATATATACATATTTTTACATTATATCCCACGTTTATAATCGATATCTACTTCACACTTTGTTATAGAATCAGTTAACACAAACAATGATTACAGGATCTTCTCAACTTACTCTGACTGACCAATCTTTGAATGCTGCAACTCCAGGCGAGTAAAAAGAACGCTTATGTCCAGGACATAATTTTTCAATTCTCTATTTTGTTTAAAGAGGGGAAGTCGCTTGGCTATCTTCTCATGACGCTTCTGGAGCTCTCCCATCCAAGGACGAGGGTTCTCTGTAAAATTATGGATTCCTACTTTCAGACATTATGTTCAGTATTACCAACAATAATGGATCATTAATTTCAGAAATTCGTAGAATGAACCAATGATCTAGGATATAGAAACAAACAGTTGAAAGAGAATGTATATGACATGGTGGAACAACTTAGACTTTCTTCGCTTTCTTTCCTGGCTATAGAAGAAATACATTTCATAGATATTGACAAAAACTCTCCTCTATATTCAACCTTTACTTGAACTTGCTCTAACCTTGACGATGTAATCCCTGACTAAACCTACACTCTTAACTTTTATTCTTAATTATTTGACCTTCCCTGACCGTGGTTAATGCGTATAAACTCCTAACATGCAAGAAATAAATGAGGAGCAAAAGAACCAGGGAGAAAATGACTTGCCATGTTTTTCAGGGTAAGATGTAGCTTTGCTTGCTGCTTCCTCTTGGAGAAACCGTGCCACATGTTGCTGCCCACCTTCACTACAAGCCTGCATTAGCGTCTCATAGCGGGACGGTAGATCTTGTCTGATGTGCTTCACCAGTAACACTACCCTCCTGTGATTCACCCTCTCTGCCTGTGTGTGAACAGAAATGTTTGAAAGTTATTTTTTTTATTTAATAAATTTTATTGCGAAAACATTTTCAGGCGAACCTGATAATCTCATGTTACACAAGCTCAAAAAATTACATAATTATATTTATATATATTCCGGTTAATTTTAACATTTTAAGCTTCTAAGTATTTACCTTTCAGGAGGATTCTCGTATGTTTATTTCTCCCGACAACTCACTATCGCTCTAGACATACATGACTTACAAATTAACATACACTTAACTAACAATATTATTGCAAGTTTTGATATTTTTGTGTTTTTTGTTTGTTTTTTTCGACCATACAGAATTAGAATAAGAGTACACTATGACATAAAAAACAATCATTCAATACTTTATATTTGTCTCAGAAATTTGAGATTTTCCTGTCTTCTGCAGGAGGTCCCTTTGACAATAAGGACATATATCACACAATTTTGCATGTACATTTCAATCAATTTGTGTCCGTTAAGGCCCCTCGTTGACCAGAACTAGGACAATTTTGTGTGTTTGAAAATCACATTTATATCAGATGAGACCTATATAAGATCATTATTGACCTTCAATGATGTTTTGAGGCTTTTCCACTCTAATTTACGGTAGTTAGCTGGAAGGTTATTCCATAGGGAAGGACCGATAAAATGAGGGGTCTGCCTATATTTTTCTCTATTTGGCCGGTGAATTTTTAGGACCTGCCCGTCAGCAAGTCTGGTTTCTCTTGGCATGTTTTGGCTATAGAGAGGGTCGTTTTTCTTTTGATACATAATCCCTAATGAGGCAATCTTACCCCTTTTTTCTAGTGAGTTGATGTTACACTCAGTTCTTAGTTCATCTATGTCTCTGTGGTCATTGTTATACACAAGTTTGATGGCCCTTATCAGAAGCCTTTCAAGTTTGTTTTTAATACTGGCATTAGCCATACTCAGAAAGACAATCCCATACTCAAGTAATGATAAGATGTGTGTTTTTAGTATAGTACGCGCCATTTTGATTGTTATATAGCCTCTGATTTTTCTAAACTGAGCCATTTTGTGTAATACAGAAATTTTCAATTTATTCATGTGATCGTTCATACTTATCAGCCGATCTATTTTGAACCCTAAGTATCTTACTGTCTTACAGTTTGTGATTTCCGAACCATTAATATAGATTTTTCTTAGTTGGTTAAAATTAATTTTTTTGAGAGATGATCTAGTGCCAATAATTTGAAGCTGGGATTTCTTCCCATTCAATAAGAGGCCATTCGCCTTCATCCAATTATTTATTGTGGAGGCTGCATTTTGACATATAGTTAGACAGTCGTCAAGATTAGGGCCCGTTACTGTAAGAGCAGTGTCATCTGCGTAAAGCGAGATGTTTAACACATTATTTCCATGATCCACATTATCTATACATGAAGGGAGATCATTGATATAGATTAAAAAAATTAAAGGTCCCAGGTGACTCCCTTGGGGTACGCCTCTATTTATCAGTTTGGTATCAGAGGTAAATCCATTCAGTACCGTTTGTTGTTGACCGTCCTGAAGGTAATTTTCAATAATTCTGATAAGTTTAGGGTGAATCTGATAAAATGATAATTTTCTTTTTAGAACTCGATGGTCAATATTATTAAAAGCTTTGGATATGTCATAGTAGCAGGCTGTGGTACATTCGCCTCTGTCCAACCCCTTAACTACTGGAGTGAGGAAGTCAAATAGACTGATATTGGTTGAATGCCCCTGAAGAAATGCGGGTCATTCTTCGTAATAATTCAGGGTCAGTAGTTGGGCGAGAAATTAATCAACGCAACACACAGAGATGTATGCTTCAAATCAGTACCAGCCTCGGAAGAGACCGATTTCCATCTTTCCTTTATTTTTATACTCGACAGATTAGGACGAAATACACTGGTCCTGCGCTGATTGGCTTTGGTCTTGTTGGTCCAATTAATTGACAGGTTACATTAGAGATCCAATCAGCCACAGGATAACAATGACAGACACTTATTAAAAACGAGGCTCAGAGTGACCACTGCCACTCTGACCAATCTCTTTGGGTGGTGACCAGGTCACGGGGTTATCTCCCCTCCCCTCTCCCTCCCACTCTTTAATCAGTATTCCCTCCCCTCCCTTGACCTGGCGGTCAGCCCCTCCCCTCCTTTCCCACGTGATTGACTTTGAGATAACGGTCAGACCTGGACCTCACCTGTACCTTTGGACTTTGGGATGATAAGAAATCCGCGAGCGTTGTGGCGGTAAGAAAGTGTGGGTAGCCTTCTGGCCGGTAGGGGCGCGACGAATGTCTGGCTGAATGAGACAACTTTAACTTAAAACTAGACAATTTGGGCTTGTCAATTTTACATACGTCCCAATCTCATTTGGTTCGGAGAACTGTGTACAACATAGTTCTCCGAACCACTCTAGGAGCAGACAACACATCGACGCAACCCTCATTTTAGTTTCCGGCCGACAACCCCCGAGTATCACCGAGCGGCGACCCCCTTGGCTGACCGAGTTCTGCCGAACCGGAACCCCCGACCTAGAACCATAAGTGGGCATCACTTTTCTTCCACTCACGAATCCATTGCCATCCCCAGTCAAATTCTACCCTCTTGCTTCATTAGATTTGGGAGTTTTGATGCCCGATATCTAATTCCACATGAGAGACCTTTATTTACGTTGGGGCACCTCGATCCAGTATTTTTATCTACGGGATTTTTAACCTTTGGCCCGCCGGACGAATTCACAGCGGCCATCCCTATGTGGATCGAGGCCCCCTTTCTCCCGTAAGTACATACATGTTTATACAATTGAAAAAATGCAAAAATAGGACAATCTAGAGAAGTACAGAGAAAGAAATCACTCCCCTAAATCAAAATAATAGCTAAAGATTTTACAATGCCTTAGCGTAAAATTATTACTGAGGTACGGCGAACCCGCCTCGGATAATTTGTAAACACAGTCTCTTAAGAGTTTTCACTAGGTGGCGTATTACCGCACTGTCTTTTGAGTTTAATGTATTGTTCATCAATATCTCGGCTTTGCTTGTCTATGGGTTCTCCCCGTAGAAACGTCTCAGGCATTTTCACGCAGTCTTTGAATATTGCCTTATACTTTTACTCGTTCTTGGGCTGCCTATCACTACTTAACGTCCGTAAGGTGGCAGCATGTATCTTATACACTTTCTAGGTACCTGTCACCGTGAACATCCTCAAGGTGGCGACACTGGTACCTACTTATACATTTCCTTTGGGAGCCTGGCTCCTCTGGTCTAGAAGGCTGACACGATTCTTTTATATTTTCAGCCCTTCTCTCGACCCAAAAATGGCCCGCTGAGGTGTGCACATCGGTCTAGTGACTACCGACCGTTCCTAGGCTGGTCTCCGTGGTATCACTACTCCATCAACAACGTGACAACCTCCCATTTTTTGCTTCACCCTACTTTCAGAGAACGGGTCCTTCATCGTCCTCTCTCAAGTGGTGGCTTATTCCTTCGCATAACAGCTAGCTTTCTCACCCTAACTTGAGCAGAAGAGTGCGTCCCACTGCAAGCTAACACCGGGCGTACTTACTAGGTAGGAATTGGTGACTAGACCAATTAATTAAATTCTACGAAAGGGGTGAGGACTTTGTCCACAGTCCAGCACTAGGCCTGCTTTAGAGTAAACTAAACAGCTTTCGTGACAACACCTCCTTTGTAATTATTACCATTAGATTCCAATTAAATTAGCACTACAAAACATTTTAAAATCAGAATCTGCTCACATTTGCACTTAAGACTAACATTATATCGGCTTAATTTTATCTCACACCACATATTCATCTGAGTCGTTGTTTTAACACACTACTCCACGGGGTACTGCAGATCTTTGCTTCATATCCATCGATCGAGGGGGTTTTGGGGGTGTATTCTGTCTAAAGGAGGATAAGGGGTCAGTTTGGAGGGGTTGGGTCTCCGGGTTTTCGAGATCGTCAGTACCGCCAAGGGACTGGGGTTCAGAATCTTGCAGTGGAATCTCTTCAGCGGGTTGCTGTTGGGATGGGTATAAATTAGAAAAGACATTGGGGAAGGAGGGAAGAGGGGCAGAAGGTTTACTGGGTAGTCTATCTAGACTCTGGTTAGGACGTTTACCTAAGAGAGGGAGGCAAGAGCCGTCTCTCTTCCTCTTCACATACACCACCACTCCTATCAATCCAATCACGATTGCTAGGGTGAGCATGAGGGTCGCGAATCCCCATGTGGTGGATGCAGAGAAGGAAAAAGGTTGCACCGTAGGAGGAAGGGGAATATCGGTCAGAGAAATTAGGGGGACGTCGATTCTGCTGTTGAACTGGAGTTGTTGCTTCAGCTCAGGATAGTCTTCGAACTTTCTATAGGTTAAGTTGAGAGAGGGTAGGGACAGGGCTTTGGGGGGTGGAATTCTGATCGTGGAATTATGTTGCTCGATGCTGCGCACCCTCCAATCTTCACTATATAAGACGCAGCCACTGTTTACTGTGACCCGTGTGTGTTTGGTAAAAACATTTCTTATAGGTTTCTTACTGATACACCTTAATACAGTCTCGACTGGAAAGTACACTGCAAGGATAACCGATGACAGTTGTTCAAAATCTCTGAATATTTCGTTACTGACATTGCCACGCTTCTTAATCTCTATCTGACACTTTACTGGACCTTTGCCTAAAATTATTTCTGTTTCACATGTTGGTTTTAGGTTCTCCAACGCAGAGGAACATACAGCTGGGCTGTATCCCATGCAGTGGTTAGGAACAAAAGAGGCACCACTAGAGACACTGTCCATCGCTAATTCAGCGATGCCCTTGATGATTTTGAGGTAGGATGGCCCATAAGGGGTAGGGAAATACCTTAGTTTATAGTGTAAATACTTAGTAGCTGAAACTGCAGGGATGACCACCTGATAAACTAATTGCTCGTCTGACTCAGATATGATTTGAACTTGTACACTTCTGTAGTACCAACGAACATCGTCTATTGGTTGGTGTCCCCTCTCACTCAATTGGTGAAGAATTTCATTTAAATGTACTTCAGGTAATATTTCATCAGTCAAGTACCCGTGCTCTAGGTGTGTTCTCTGGCGATGGAATAAATCGATTTGCCTATAATATACCAGCATAATGCGGTCAACTTGGCTTAGGGCCTGATCAACCTCTCTTCTCATATGCATACGATGAATATCTCTAGAAAAACCATTTAAATGATGAACAATTTCAGATACCTGGTCAGTCAGATTTTGGCTTATCTCTTGCAGGTTTTGGATGTCGACTCGATTCTCTCGTAGGAACAGACGGGTCTGGTTTACCACAGAAACCATCTCTGACTGGAAGTGAGACATCACACTGAGGCCTGCCTGCGATGCCTCCACTGCCGCTCGGAGCTCGTCGATCTGGTCTGTGGTAGCTGTACCGAAGAGAGATCGGCTGATCATTCCTACCACTCCTAGCAGAGCTCGCTTCGTGCGAACTGGTGGAGTGGGTAGATGATCCTTGATGAATTGAACATGAAGCCGCCATGTTCTGAGGTCGGTGATTCCTACCACTTGCTGCTCGTGTAGTCCTTCCATCTTAGCTTCAAGGATGTGGAGCCACGACTCCATAGGCGGAGGAGCAGGGGGCTGGAGGAACATTAATGCAGTCCATGTTGCTGTGAGGGCCCTTACCTCCCCAGCCGAGTATACCAGCACACCTTCTTCCTCGAAGATGTCTGCTTGGCTGCAAATGAGGTAACAGGTGAGCAACAGTAACCCCTTAGTCACTGTCCCCACCGCCATCTTGTGCATCTGGTGCTGAGGTTGCCTGCGTGTCCGGTACTTGGTCAGTAGAAGCTGATGTTCTTTTTGCTCTCTTTCCAGGTTTAGGCTCGCTCTCCTTCAGTGGACTAGGCTCTCTAGGGCTAGCAGGCACTCTCCGCTTGGCATGGAAACGCCTATGTAAATGACGCTGAGGATTGTCTGGTGGGAGCACAATCCGCGGAGCTGCTATCAAGGCCCTTGTCTGAGACCTGGTGCGTATATGAGGAGGTGGTAGAGGAGTACTTGGAGTCCTAGGTGTTGCTCTTCCAGTTGGGTTAACTGGAGTCTCTTCTATGTTTGCAGGAGTCCTGTACCTCATCTGAGGTGGTGTGAACGGTGCTGGAGCCGGTGGTGGAATGACCAAGGCTTGGTTCTGGTCAGCATTATAAGGAGGACGACGGGGCGGATCCGGAACCTCTGGTTGGTCCACGTCACTACCCATATCTTCGTCGGCTGAATAGAATTCTTCCTCGACTTCCGGTACCATTTCCACGTCCGCAGCGCCACCTACAGCTGGATCTTCCGCCTGGAGATAGACTTGATTCACAGGTGGAAGCAAAGGTTCATGTATTAAAGCATTGGGGTCAACATTTAGATTTTGCCCAGGAGGTTCAGGGGGGAGTGGCCTCGCTGCCCGAGCCCGCATTCTCGCCCGATTGCGCCTGCCTTGGCCTGCCCTGTTTTGCCTATTCCTAACTGTATCCCAAGCAATATCCCCAGATACCAATTTTATTCTCTCCCTATTTATTAGTTTTCTCTGACCTTGTGGGTCTCTTACGATCACTACAGCTCCCCTTACACCTAGGACTGTATACCCATGATCCCATCTAGGATCTAGGGGCGCTCTGGCGCCTGCTAATACAACTACTGAGTCACCTACACGTAAGTCACCAGCATTTTCCCGAGCTCTAAGCCTCTCATAATTATACTTACGGCTAGCTTCAGTATTTTCTGCAGCCACCCGGAAAGCATCTGTGAGGGCTTGTAATCGTTCACTTAACACTTGGGGTTCTGTACCATCCGGCCCAGGGAAGATCTTAACAAAGGGGACCGGGGGTTGACGACCAAAGGTGAGAAAATAGGGAGTGAAATTCGTGACTGAAGAGGTGGAGACTCTATGGGCCCAAAGTGTGGGTCCGAGTTGATTCTCCCACTCTGCTGGTCGCGCATTGATGAATTTTTTTAGGATATTCTTAAAGCTTTTGTTAAACCTCTCCGTCTTACCGTTAGTTTGGGGGTGCCAGCCAGAAGTATGTCTGACTTGCGTCCCAATGGATCTTAAATAACCTTCGACTTGTTGATTCATGAATTCTAGACCCCTGTCAGTAATGATTACCTCTGGGGGCCCGTACCGGGGTACATATTCATTTGCCAGATAGTCAGCTATATTTTTCCCAGTTTTTCTATCAATAGGTTTAACTTCCGCCCATCCACTACAATGATCAATTACAACTATAATATAACGATTCCCATTGTCTGAAACAGGAAAAGGACCACATAAATCCATTCCCACTATCTGACCTGGGTACCTTGCTATAGGCATAGCTGTGGGAGCAACCTTATCTTGACCTGCACGATTTACTGCACACTTATCACAATTACTCAACACACGGAGGGTATCTTTCCTCATAGTAGGCCACTTGTAGGCCTCTAATATCCTATCAAGGGTTTTTCTCATTCCCTGATGGCCCACTTCAGTGTGTGCTCTTCTTATCACTCTGTAACGAGCTGATTGCGGCAACACCAATCTAGGATAAGCTGGTTTATTGGGTGGGGACATGATTGTAAACAATAATCCGTTGATTAGTGTGTAATCGTCCACCTCCTCTAGGCCCAACTGATACTCAGCCATCTGTTGCTGCTCTGTTCTGACTTGTTCTCGCTCAAGCTGATCAAACTCCCAGGGGATTTCCTCTGTTTCCTCGAGGGCACCTACTTCAAAATTACTGAGAGCGTTCCCCTCCCCCTGGTCATAAGTTTCATGAGTCTTTATGCGAGATAACATATCAGCCCGTACATTGTTCTTACCTTGTCTATATTCGATGGGGGCACCGTATTCTGCTATTAAAACAGCCCAACGCTGAATTTTTGTATTTTTAACCTCACCAAGAAAGAGCGATTTGAGGGGTTTATGGTCAGTATAGATGGTAAAATCACTGCCATATAGATATGGTCTAAGTTTAGTTAGAGCATAAATAATGGCAAAAGCCTCCTTTTCTATAGTCGCCCATTTGAGTTGGGGACCTGAGAGTTGTTTTGAAATATACTGAACTGGTCTTTCCACTCCATTCTCGTCAGACTGGACGAGTATGGATCCCACTGCGTACTGACAGGCATCTGTATAGAGCTTATAAGCTTTTCCAGGTTGTGGATGAGCCATGATTTGGTCTGAAGTAAGAACGTCTTTTAATGTTTCGAACGCTTCTTGTTGTTCAGGACCCCATTTAAATCTAGCATGTTTCTTTTTTAACGCCACCAAAGGTGTTACAATTCTTGCATAGTCAGGAATACACTGACGATAATATCCACAACAACCTAGAAAAGATCTAATGGCGGACACACTGTCAGGCGGGAGCATTTCTCGAATGGCTTTGACTTTGTCCGGATGGGAATTTATCCCTTGTTTAGACACCTGAAAGCCCAGAAGATCAACCTTGTCTTGAAAGAATTTACATTTACTCTTTTTGATGGTAATACCATGTTCGGATAAAGTGTCAAAAATGATTTTGAGATGTTTTTCGTGCTCCTCCCGTGTTTTAGAATAAATCACCAGGTCATCGATGAATATACCAAGAAATTTCCCAATATATTCGGCGAATATCCGGTTCATTGCCCTTTGAAACACAGCCGGGGCATTAGTTAATCCGAAAGGCATTCTACGCCATTGAAATAAACCTCTATGGCAGACAAAGGCCGTTTTCTCTATGCTTTCAGGGTGCATTTGGACTTGCCAATACCCAGATTTGAGATCTAGAGTGGAAAAGATCGCTGCTCCTGTTAGACTATCAAAGATATCTTGTATATTTGGTAGGGGGTGGGCATCTTTCTTGGTGACAGAATTTAATTTTCTAAAATCTGAACAGAACCTGGTTTCCCCATCTTTCTTAGGTACTAAAGTTATGGGACTAGCCCATGGTGACGAGCTTGGTTCAATCACACCTAACTCAAGCATTTCGTCAATCTCCTTATCTACTATCAGCTTTTTGTTTAAGGGAAGGCGATAAGGTCTCTGATTAATAGGGCGGGCATTCCCCGTGTCAATCTCCATGTATACATCTCTTACTATGCCTAATTTACCATTTTTGCCAAAAACTTCTGGGTATCTTTCTTCCCAGATTTCTTCCTCTGTTTTGAGGGAAGCAAATTCAGAATCTATTTCTTCTTCTACCGTTTGACTTTTATATTCTCTACCTCCTAGACGTATGATTCTTTTTCTGTGCCAGATTACTGAATCCAAAATGTCCAGAGCATCGTCCCCTAGTAGGAGATCGTGTTGGAGGTTTTTAACAACGTATACAGGAAGATGACTACCCCCAGCCTTAATTATCGCCCTGCCTTCTGACTGCAAAGCGTGACCACTCAGTGACCGTAATTGTTCACCTTGTTCCAAAATTAACGGTCGGTGGTTTACCTTATTGAAATGTTTCCACAAATCATACTTAACTAAACTTCTAGTGGCGCCGGTGTCGATAAGTGCTTGTGCTTTCCTTCCCGCCACAGGAAGGGCCACACGAAACTGCTTATCCGGCGAATTTATTCCCCCGAAGGGAGAACAAAGGGGTTTGTGGGAACTCTGGGAGTCAATGCTTGTATAGCCGCTATAACGGGTTGCATTTTGTTATCCATTACTTCTTCCATGTCTGGCCGTACAGCCGCTCTCATTTGTGCGAATCGAGTAGGGCATTCTCTAGCAAAATGTCCCTCTAATCCACATTCATAGCAAGTATTCTTACCTCTAAACCTTTTTCCCCCCTTCTGTGCCCCTCCCTTCCTTTTCTGACCCTGTTGTGACTCTACCTGATTAGAATTGGCAACCGGGGCAGGGTTTGGAGCGCTATAAGGCGGAAATGCAGGCAAATAGGATGGTTGCACAAAGGGAAACTGAGTCTGGTTCTGAACTGGTGGTGCATGAACTGTTACCGATGAAGGTTGAGATCTTTCCCTCCCTAAGAGTTCTACCATATTTCTTAATGTTTTTAATTCGTCCATCACAGCTTTTGTTTCAATATTGGTCTCCCCAGTAGGGGTCGGTGGAGTCAGAGTTTGGGTTGGCGTCCGAAGTTTTGGGAGTAAGGCGCCTATTTCCATAGGTTCCTCTCTCCTTTCACCTCTAGCTGGAGCATCGGCTAACGTATGGGTATACGCTGCCGTTGTCGCCAGGTCAATTGCTTCCCCCAAAGTCTCTGGTCTTGTTGAGAATACCTCGCACCGTACCTGTCTATCGGTGAGCCCACGTATAAAATCTCGAGCTAATTGTGACTGAATTACAGGCAAGGCCAAAATGCCTGGTTCATAAGCCCTCATAGCTGTTTCCAGGTATTTACGGCCATAAATTCGTATGTCTTCGTATGGGAGTTGATGGATCCCCTTCAACTTCTCTCTAAGTTGAGTGGTCTCCTCTTCTCCCATAAACAAGCGAATTATTTCCTGTTTTACACCCTCCCATGTGCGTTCATCTCCCCGTGCTTCTACATAAGATTCGATGGAACGTGCTAATGATCCCTGCGCTAACAATATAACTGCTTCTATGGCTATGTTATCATGTGCCCCTACTGTGATTCTAACTCTGTCCAATCCCTCTAACCACTCTCTGAGTGATTCTTTGTTGGTCCCATCGTTAGGACCCAGCAAGGTTGCATGTCTCTCCATACGCCTTCTAACTACTTCTATTGACGCATAGTGTGCTTTACGATCAGCATCATTGAGTGCATTTACCTCTTCGGCGGTGATATCCCAGTTAATGGGTGTTGTCAACGCCATTTTGGAGGTACTTGAATTAGCTGATTATGTGTAAAGATGAATTACTATTACCTGCTTGATTTGGAATATTCTATTTCTATATAGAGGATTTGGAATATTAATTTTTGCCTAGATCCAACGTAACAATTTTTGTGCAGGTATTTCCAAAAACAAAAATTTTGATCTCTTTAGTCCCTATTCTTACTCATTACATTTTATCCCAATGGTAAGACATAGTTTCTAGCTGTTCACTGCTGAACTGAATCACACTTTCAGAGGTGCCTACGCAGTCGTTCCAATCCTCAGGTTCTGCGATCGGTGGATAACCATCATTGAATATCTCCTCTAGGAAAATATCCTCAGCTTCGAGGTATTGTGGGAACTCTTCCACATACTCAATTCTTTCCGCCGGTGGCATGTCTAAAATACTATCTCTACAGGATAAAGTAAGATAATACTTGTGTGATCAGCTACTGCACCTTCCAATAAAAGCCCAGCTCAGAGTCCCAAACATACAACACCCATAAATACAATGGCAGTTTTGAAAAAGGCACACTCACCTGACTCCTTTTGCTTGCTTCTAAGGTCGGATACCGATCTGACCAACTAACTAGCCCCTAATCATGGTCGCCAATGAAGAAATGCGGGTCATTCTTCGTAATAATTCAGGGTCAGTAGTTGGGCGAGAAATTAATCAACGCAACACACAGAGATGTATGCTTCAAATCAGTACCAGCCTCGGAAGAGACCGATTTCCATCTTTCCTTTATTTTTATACTCGACAGATTAGGACGAAATACACTGGTCCTGCGCTGATTGGCTTTGGTCTTGTTGGTCCAATTAATTGACAGGTTACATTAGAGATCCAATCAGCCACAGGATAACAATGACAGACACTTATTAAAAACGAGGCTCAGAGTGACCACTGCCACTCTGACCAATCTCTTTGGGTGGTGACCAGGTCACGGGGTTATCTCCCCTCCCCTCTCCCTCCCACTCTTTAATCAGTATTCCCTCCCCTCCCTTGACCTGGCGGTCAGCCCCTCCCCTCCTTTCCCACGTGATTGACTTTGAGATAACGGTCAGACCTGGACCTCACCTGTACCTTTGGACTTTGGGATGATAAGAAATCCGCGAGCGTTGTGGCGGTAAGAAAGTGTGGGTAGCCTTCTGGCCGGTAGGGGCGCGACGAATGTCTGGCTGAATGAGACAACTTTAACTTAAAACTAGACAATTTGGGCTTGTCAATTTTACACCCCGCTCTAAAACCTCCTTGCTTATCAGAGAATAAGTTATTGCCCTCCATATGTTCAACCAAAGATTTACATATAATTCTTTCAATTAGTTTGGACATTACAGGGACGATAGCTATCGGTCTCAGGTTGTTAAATAATTTAGTATTGCCGTCCTTTGGTATAGGTTTCACTTGGTAACGTTTCCATTCTTGGGCTATGGTTCCTAATTCAATGCACTTTTGGAGCAAGAGAGTAATCAAGGGGCATAGTTTTAGGAGAAATAATTTTAAGATTCTACTGTCAACCCACTCAAAACCACTGCTCTTACATACATCAATATCACCAATCAATTTATAAACACTTGTTTCAGTAATACAGGTAGTGCTCGTGAAAAATATGTTTGGTTCATTCCCCCAAAATTCTTCAAACTCTGGGAAATTATCGATTTCCGTATGTCCCAGTTTCACAAAGTAATCGTTCAACTCATTACTGGCAGCTTGGTCAGTTACTTCCCTACCATCATTTATGAAATTTGTAGGAAGAGCTCTATTTGTTTTACCAAATAAATTGTTTACATTACGCCAGAACTTTTTACTATTGTTGGCATTGGCATTTAATTTGTTTTTGATGAGGTTTCGTTTGTGGTTCTTTATACATTTTTGTACCTCACTTCTTTGTCTAGCTGCCTCTCTATAATCGTTCGGTAAACCTGATTTGTAGGCCTTTTTAAATAGTCTATCCCTTAATTAAATTTTTTGGATCAAATCATGGGTTAGCTTAAATCTGCCTTTACTTCTGACGATTATATCCTCGAAAGGACATTTTCTGTCTAACAATTCAAGGATACACTTTTTCGTTTGGCCCCACATATTGTTTGGACAATTTCGAACATTTTCATAAAGGTCAAAAGCATTTATTACTGGTTGAAGGTGGGTATTTATATCCTCCTCAGTTAGCTTATAAAAACGTCTACCCCTTTTGTGTTCGACCTTGCTAGGCTCCTTACCTTTCTTTACAATTAGATAAGTTCCTAAATGATCAGACAGGTTGATGTTTAAAGTACCTGATTTACTTATGTGAGGATGGTCTGAGCATAACACGTCCAAAAGAGATCTACTGTTTCCAGTGATTCTCGTATTATTAACCACAAGTTGTTCGAGTCCATGATTATTCAGGAGAACAGAAAAGTCTTTCACAATTTCCTCATGAACATTGTTTAGATTAATATTTAAATCACCACACATGAGCACCACACATTTGGGCTTTATAGCTTTCAGACTGGTTAAAGAAGATTCAAGTTCTTCCAGGAATATTTTACGACAATATAAATGATGTTAAATACATCAATAAGACCTTACCTCTACTCCTGTACAACCATGAGTACTTCTCATGGTTGGTGACCAACTATCTCTATGAATCAATCTAATGGGTGGTCTCCACTGGCTGTGGTAAGCTCTGCGGTAAGCTCTACGGTAAGCTCTGCGGTTGGCCTTGCGATGTTGCTGTGTTGTTGAGGAGTGGTGAGGTCCTGCTTATATCATTCACTGACAATGTAGGCAAGGACCTTGTCATTCCTCACCACCTACAGAACCATGACAAGCCATCACAAGGCTTACCGCAGAGCTTACCACAGCCAGTGGAGACCACCCTTAACAGTACACTATCAAACATTTAATGCAAACAGAATTATGATGACTGAGATTAAAAGTGTGACTTTACCTCAAGTACCTCCCTGAAGCACCAGTCTATGGCTCCATACTTGCGGAGTAGGGCCAGCAGTGTGTCGTTCACTAGCAGCATCTCCATCAGTTCTGGCTCAACCATGGTGAGCGTAGAATCCTAAATGTGGAATAAAATGTGGAATAAATGTTTGTAATGTAAAATGTTCTACCATAGTATTTCTCTATACAGATTGGATAGGCTATTGAATATTTTACTTTATTCTGAATAGTTTACTTTATTTGTTGTTCATGAATTAACAGGATTCATTTCCATTCAGGTTTTCCTCTGGATAGAATTAACAGACAGTGAACTTTGACAAGGTGTAACAATTAGTGCCAGTATCAATAACAACTATGATGTATGCTTGATGGACTCACATAGGTTCCTCCTGGGTCAGGTGGACCAGCTGTTGCCATGGTGTAGGTACTATGTTACCTTCAGGCGTCAGGTTCCTGGCTTGTCAGAGCCTACAACATCAAACAATTGTACATTTGTTAAATATATGTAATGACTTGTAAATGTCTGTCTCAATACTATCCTTGCCAGAGACAACTTAATTTGAATATCCAAAATTCACATAGCTTCTTTAATATTAATATTTAGTCCATATGCGGACTTTAATTTTATTATCAACAGCAACTTAGATTTGATTAGTTCATGTATATGTGTGTTCATGTAATAATTGTATTTCTATATATTCTTATACAGTTACACCATTATGTTTAATAAAGATCCAGGAAAGGGAGGCAGCAAGCCCAACTATGTAGAGGCTTCTGTCCCTTTTTATGTCATTGTGGACGAATATAAATATATAAATAGAGTATATCCATCTGTGATGCAACACAGGTCTTCCAGGATTCCTAGGTCTGGTATAGTTTGTTTAGTATATAGTTAGTATAGTGTATTTTGTTTCTGTTTTGTATCTGTTAAATAATGTTCTCATGTACTAGGGTTAGTGAGCGCAGTGTGAAGGCGACTCAGGTAAGACACCAGCATATGATAGCAAGGGATGAGCGACATAAAGAAACTTACTTTGACTCCTGGCAGTTCAGCCTCAGGTAAATATTCCGTGTTGTCTAATCCTGGTCTGTGAGCAGTCAATGCTAGTGTCCAGAGCTGTTTACCAGTTAGTAACTGTAAGTCAAACAGAAGGCTCTGTCAACTATTGTGTCAGTACTATGATGTATATATGATGCATATTATTGTAAGCATACCATAGTCCAGGGACCATCTAAGGCCCTGATACTTCCAATTACTAGGATGCACCGAGACGGTCCTATAGGCGGAGGACACATCTACTGTGGCCATAAAGCAGTTAGGGGAAAGCAAATTGATCACCTGATCTATGGTAGCATAACTGAAGTCCTTGAAGGTTGTATACATAAAATTGTTAATGGAGTCCCCGATAGGCCTGCGGCAGTCTGTAATCGGTCTCCAAGTCCCGTCCGATTTCCCAACCGCCCCCACCGAGTGGATACAATGAGGCTTTTCAGAC
The DNA here is from genome assembly GCA_942159475.1 of Sthenelais limicola. Lineage (NCBI taxonomy): Eukaryota > Metazoa > Annelida > Polychaeta > Phyllodocida > Sigalionidae > Sthenelais > Sthenelais limicola. Next base: position 84,114,083 of record OW804101.1, on the reverse strand, counting down.
GAAATAATGAATTTGGCTTCACACAATTCTTTCTCAAATAAATTAGAAATATATTCGTGAGCAGGACCTTGGGTAGCAGACAAGTAATTACATCTATCATATGAGGGAATCGACCCATCATCAACAATGAAAAAACCATTCTGAACACCATATAGTACATAGCCACCGAGAAGTGAGTCGTTTTCTTTCTCAAGCTCGAACTTCCAGGCATCAATATTCCATGCAGATCTAAGTCCACCAATATAATGGTCATACACACGGGTGGGAAGGAAAAAATCCCATGACTTCTCTCTTGGGAAGCGAAGAGTAGAGTGATATGTGTGTGTGCTGCCTCGTACAACCAGCGCAGTTGAAACGGGAGCCACTAGGTGGAGACACTCTCCTTACATTTATAGCAGTAATGCCTGTTCCATTACACGACATATATGATGCATATTATTGTAAGCATACCATAGGGTAGCTTACAAGGTGGACTACACTTGCCCTGACGCAAAGAGGCTATAGGGCTGCAAAAACAAAAACATTGTCGAAGCCTGATATGCACATTGAGATGAAGGACTGTATTTCAACTTTAGACAAAACAAGTTCTATCCTGATCAGTGTAAGTTGATATACAGGGTTTGGGGCTGGTGCTAGTCCGGGAAGATAACTGCTTCTTCTATTATAGAAAATATGAATTTGAATCAATGAGCGGATTCCCTTAGAATAGCCTGCGGCTATAATGCCAGTGGGAGCAGATGTAATACCTGATGATTTATGATTAGTTTTTGTTATCCCCTTTCAAATGATCACTTATTTTTTGTTTTTGCAAATACCATTATCTCCATTACACATGTGTACAAACGTGAGTATCAGCGTGAATTATAATAACATGAGTATTGAGAAGAAATATCCTAACATGGAGCCAAATGATAAATCTCGAACCAAGTGAGGCGGGGGGCACATTACCCGTTCTGAAAAGTCCACTGATTTGGACGTTTGAGACCAGAGTGTGCATATTATTGTATACCCTTTCAGCGCTAGAGCCGAAATCGCGTAGCCCAAGGGTACTTTCGTGCCTATGATACCTTTTTCAGACATTTAACCTGAAAAAAACCCTGTGAAAATTGATGAAAATTAGCATGCATTTTGATCCCATTAGTGGGTCAATGGCCCTCCCACCTCACCCTTTGTTTACATCCACAAATGTTGCGTCATGGATAACATAGTCATGACGTTTTCGCATGATCACTTGTGTACATTTGCCCATTTGTGGATAAGTTTGTGGATTCCTTCCTTTATATTAATGTGATTTTAATTCATTATTTCATTTGACCGATGTTTAAGCTCTTCCTGCGTTGACATACACGCCAATCTCACTATGCTACACCAATCATTTTGTTGTCAGTCTCTTGGTTGCTGCAACATTGCTCATGTTTTTGCTGCAATTTGCTGCATTTTGACAGCTTTAAAACTTTTTAGAAGTCAACTAATAGTTTGGTAATGGGTAGCCTTCGATAAACATGTAAGTATTTTAGTGTATCGCCTTTATTCGATTGATAGTTTACCGCTCATCCTGCGTTGATGGACACACACCCCATAGGCTACCGATCATGCTTGTTGTCATATATATATGCTGAAAATATGCAGTGTCACAGCCAAAAGCGTCTTCAGGATGTAGTCCAAAAAAATTAGTTTCTTTTAAATACCTGTATCTATGATTGTTGTAAATCAGGCCTATGTGTATTTGCGGGCAAAAATATTATTCAAATAGAAATATGAATAATTACGATCAGGTGTGACTATTTTTTCTATATGCGGGAAATACAGGAAAAATTGGGGCAATACAAACTCTTTGTGGTGCCGGTGAGAGTCAGGCTGGTTCTGACTCTGTCCGGTACCATGTTCCGGGGTTTCCGGATGCTCTCCCGTTAGGCTCCGGATGAGAGGCCAAGGGCTGCGGTTCTTATATGTTCTGACAGAGGTCGTAATTACCTACTTATATGCATTTCTGACTTATTTTTATGTTTTGCTCTTGTACTGTTCTGCATGTCCGTAAAGACACCTTTTACTATTGAGATACTTGGCATTCATATATCTTACTGCCACAAGTTGTAAGGGTTGGCAGAGGCTCTCCGAGCTCCAACCGCGGCAGGTGTGTTTGGTATAATAAAGGACTTGGCTGGCGAGGACGGTTAGAACCTGGTTGTGTTGTTATTTGCACTAGTTCCATAGCCACTAGGGTACAAGGAAATAACGAGACACTACATCTTTATTATACCTCTGGGAGGGATGGTATGGTAAGCCATAAGCATAAGTATTACCCTCTGGGCGGTATTTACATATCATATTACCCCCTGGCGGAATTTTTGTTGAAAAAATAGGCCCATGTTAGCATCCTTATTTTTTTTCATTTAAACAATTATTTTCATGGAAAAAAGATGCGTTATACATTGTGCGTAATGATAAAATATAAATGATAATAAAAATCAACTCTGAAATTGCTAATTTATTGCGTATTTAAATAGAAAAATAGACCAGAAAAAAGAGTGAAGTGGACCGGAAGTGAGAAAGTAAACAAACAAACAGGGCTTGTTGTCCAACTCAAATTTCCATCGAATTTTCAAGATTTTTTCACACAAAAACATTGGGAGAGGTATAATAAATACAAAATTGACTTGTGGGCATGTGGGAAGTGGTTATCTCCCTTGGGCTACGCAAATCGTTGGTGTGCTATGCAACCCTTACGATATTGCTATGCCCACGGGAGATGCACCTCAGTGCTTAAGCCTATGGGAGTATCATACCAACTCCACCAAAGGTATAATAATATCCAGTATTTATTCACATGCACTACTAAGTGACATAACTATAATATCTGGCTATAAAATGTAATGTCATGCACATGACATTTATACATAATTAAGCCGACTTGGGTCATTAGGTAAGCCCCAGCCTCTCCCTTACCCCAAAGGGGTAAAGCGGACTTGGTTGAGGGGAGCAGTCACCAGTGGTCTTCAAAGGGATCACTAGTGGGCAGCTCAGCCAATCCCCACCACCCAGCCTCAGCCAATCCCCACCCCCCACCCCCAGCCTCTGAGGTTGCTTCCCTTAGACTATGAAAACATAAGTTTTCTATAACATAATTGTAGTTCAATCGTCTGCCATAAGCATAGCTCATGCTTATTTCTAACAGCCCCTGTTCTACAAGTGGACTAATTACAATTGGCAAGTCATTTCATCATTTCATTATATGAATCATTCTTCACCACCATGAAGTTAACATGCACCAGATTATACTGTAGGAGCACCAGATTCAACTAGTTCCTCTATCACTAGGGCAGGGGGTTCAGGAGGGTAGGGAGCATGGGTTGGCTAGTCTCATTTACTGAATCAATAAATCCAAGACATTCTGTAAGATTCTGTATTATTGAAGTGAATGATTGGAATAATACTTACTTGTTGCTGTGCATAAATTACAAGAAGGAACTTACTTAAGCTACTGTGGGGTCGCCCATGTAGACTTCCTGGGTTGAGTTGTCTCTCCAAGATGTGCTGATCCAAAGATGCAGGTCGACAATGTTTGGCTGATGATTATAATATAAGGCAAAACATCAGGAATTGTCAACAATTTTATTTTTTCTGTTCTAAAAGAATCATGATTAACACATATCTAATAAATACTTCTATACTGTTTGAAGGATTGTAATGGCGTTAGTAGCATTTATTCAGGAAGCCAATATGTGAATATAAAGATTATACCATTGTCTGATTGTCTTAAAATACTTTCCAAATCCACTTGGAAATATTGATAGGTAATAAAGTCACTTCTTTGTTAACACCAGACACTCTAACAATCTAAACTGACTTTTCACTTCCTTTAGATGTACAGAGGAAAGGAACTTTTGATTCTCATCATTCTTCCCACATGGAATAATTCTCTAATTCTGCTAGTATCCCTAGTGACATCTTCCCACACACTCCTGTACTACGGTCAGTACCTTTCTATCTCTGTCAGTTCCTCTACCAGTGACCTCTTCCTATATACTCCTGTACTACTGTCAGTACCTTTCTATCTCTGTCAGTTCCTCTACCAGTGACCTCTTCCTATATACTCCTGTACTACGGTCAGTACCTTTCTATCTCTGTCAGTTCCTTTATCAGTGACCTCTTCCTATATACTCCTGTACTACTGTCAGTTCCTTTCTATCTCTGTCAGTTCCTCTACCAGTGACCTCTTCCTATATACTCCTGTACTACTGTCAGTACCTTTCTATCTCTGTCAGTTCCTCTACCAGTGACCTCTTCATATAAACTCCTGTACTACTGTCAGTACCTTTCTATCTCTGTCAGTTCCTCTACCAGTGACCTCTTCCTATATACTCCTGTACTACTGTCAGTACCTTTCTATCTCTGTCAGTTCCTCTACCAGTGACCTCTTCCTATATACTCCTGTACTACTGTCAGTACCTTTCTATCTCTGTCAGTTCCTCTACCAGTGACCTCTTCCTATATACTCCTGTACTACGGTCAGTACCTTTCTATCTCTGTCAGTTCCTCTACCAGTGACCTCTTCCTATATACTTCTGTACTACTGTCAGTTCCTTTCTATCTCTGTCAGTTCCTCTACCAGTGACCTCTTCCTATATACTTCTGTACTACTGTCAGTTCCTTTCTATCTCTGTCAGTTCCTCTACCAGTGACCTCTTCCTATATACTCCTGTACTACTGTCAGTACCTTTCTATCTCTGTCAGTTCCTCTACCAGTGACCTCTTCCTATATACTCCTGTACTACTGTCAGTTCCTTTCTATCTCTGTCAGTTCCTCTACCAGTGACCTCTTCCTATATACTCCTGTACTACTGTCAGTTCCTTTCTATCTCTGTCAGTTCCTCTACCAGTGACCTCTTCCTATATACTCCTGTACTACTGTCAGTACCTTTCTATCTCTGTCAGTTCCTCTACCAGTAACTTCTTCCTATATACTTCTGTAGTACTGTCAGTTCCTTTCTATCTCTGTCAGTTCCTCTACCAGTAACTTCTTCCTATATACTCCTGTACTACTGTCAGTTCCTTTCTACCTCTGTCAGTTCCTCTATCAGTGACCTCTTCCTATATACTCCTGTACTACTGTCAGTACCTTTCTATCTCTGTCAGTTCCTCTACCAGTAACTTCTTCCTATATACTCCTGTACTACTGTCAGTTCCTTTCTATCTCTGTCAGTTCCTCTACCAGTGACCTCTTCCTATATACTCCTGTACTACTGTCAGTTCCTTTCTATCTCTGTCAGTTCCTCTACCAGTGACCTCTTCCTATATACTCCTGTACTACTGTCAGTTCCTTTCTATCTCTGTCAGTTCCTCTACCAGTGACCTCTTCCTATATACTCCTGTACTACTGTCAGTTCCTTTCTATCTCTGTCAGTTCCTCTACCAGTGACCTCTACCTATATACTCCTGTACTACTGTCAGTTCCTTTCTATCTCTGTCAGTTCCTCTACCAGTGACCTCTTCCTATATACTCCTGTACTACTGTCAGTTCCTTTCTATCTCTGTCAGTTCCTCTACCAGTGACCTCTTCCTATATACTCCTGTACTACTGTCAGTACCTTTCTATCTCTGTCAGTTCCTCTACCAGTGACCTCTTCCTATAAACTCCTGTACTACTGTCAGTTCCTTTCTATCTCTGTCAGTTCCTCTACCAGTGACCTCTTCCTATATACTCCTGTACTACTGTCAGTTCCTTTCTATCTCTGTCAGTTCCTCTACCAGTGACCTCTTCCTATATACTCCTGTACTACTGTCAGTACCTTTCTATCTCTGTCAGTTCCTCTACCAGTAACTTCTTCCTATATACTTCTGTACTACTGTCAGTTCCTTTCTATCTCTGTCAGTTCCTCTACCAGTAACTTCTTCCTATATACTCCTGTACTACTGTCAGTTCCTTTCTACCTCTGTCAGTTCCTCTATCAGTGACCTCTTCCTATATACTCCTGTACTACTGTCAGTACCTTTCTATCTCTGTCAGTTCCTCTACCAGTGACCTCTTCCTATATACTCCTGTACTACTGTCAGTTCCTTTCTATCTCTGTCAGTTCCTCTACCAGTGACCTCTTCCTATATACTCCTGTACTACTGTCAGTACCTTTCTATCTCTGTCAGTTCCTCTACCAGTAACTTCTTCCTATATACTTCTGTACTACTGTCAGTTCCTTTCTATCTCTGTCAGTTCCTCTACCAGTAACCTCTTCCTATATACTCCTGTACTACTGTCAGTACCTTTCTATCTCTGTCAGTTCCTCTACCAGTGACCTCTTCCTATATACTCCTGTACTACTGTCAGTACCTTTCTATCTCTGTCAGTTCCTCTACCAGTGACCTCTTCCTATATACTCCTGTACTACTGTCAGTTCCTTTCTATCTCTGTCAGTTCCTCTACCAGTGACCTCTTCCTATATACTCCTGTACTACTGTCAGTACCTTTCTATATCTGTCACTCCTCTACCAGTGACCTCTTCCTATATACTCCTGTACTACTGTCAGTTCCTTTCTATCTCTGTCAGTTCCTCTACCAGTGACCTCTTCCTATATACTCCTGTACTACTGTCAGTACCTTTCTATCTCTGTCAGTTCCTCTACCAGTGACCTCTTCCTATATACTCCTGTACTACTGTCAGTTCCTTTCTATCTCTGTCAGTTCCTCTACCAGTGACCTCTTCCTATATACTCCTGTACTACTGTCAGTTCCTTTCTATCTCTGTCAGTTCCTCTACCAGTGACCTCTTCCTATATACTCCTGTACTACTGTCAGTACCTTTCTATCTCTGTCAGTTCCTCTACCAGTGACCTCTTCCTATATACTCCTGTACTACTGTCAGTTCCTTTCTATCTCTGTCAGTTCCTCTACCAGTGACCTCTTCCTATATACTCCTGTACTACTGTCAGTTCCTTTCTATCTCTGTCAGTTCCTCTACCAGTGACCTCTTCCTATATACTCCTGTACTACTGTCAGTACCTTTCTATCTCTGTCAGTTCCTCTACAAGTAACTTCTTCCTATATACTTCTGTACTACTGTCAGTTCCTTTCTATCTCTGTCAGTTCCTCTACCAGTGACCTCTTCCTATATACTCCTGTACTACTGTCAGTACCTTTCTATCTCTGTCAGTTCCTCTACCAGTGACCTCTTCCTATATACTCCTGTACTACTGTCAGTTCCTTTCTATCTCTGTCAGTTCCTCTACCAGTAACTTCTTCCTATATACTCCTGTACTACTGTCAGTACCTTTCTATCTCTGTCAGTTCCTCTACCAGTAACTTCTTCCTATATACTCCTGTACTACTGTCAGTTCATTTCTATCTCTGTCAGTTCCTCTACCAGTGACCTCTTCCTATATACTCCTGTACTACTGTCAGTTCCTTTCTATCTCTGTCAGTTCCTCTACCAGTGACCTCTTCCTATATACTCCTGTACTACTGTCAGTACCTTTCTATCTCTGTCAGTTCCTCTACCAGTAACTTCTTCCTATATACTTCTGTACTACTGTCAGTTCCTTTCTATCTCTGTCAGTTCCTCTACCAGTAACTTCTTCCTATATACTCCTGTACTACTGTCAGTTCCTTTCTACCTCTGTCAGTTCCTCTATCAGTGACCTCTTCCTATATACTCCTGTACTACTGTCAGTACCTTTCTATCTCTGTCAGTTCCTCTACCAGTGACCTCTTCCTATATACTCCTGTACTACTGTCAGTTCCTTTCTATCTCTGTCAGTTCCTCTACCAGTGACCTCTTCCTATATACTCCTGTACTACTGTCAGTTCCTTTCTATCTCTGTCAGTTCCTCTACCAGTGACCTCTTCCTATATACTCCTGTACTACTGTCAGTTCCTTTCTATATCTGTCAGTTCCTCTACCAGTGACCTCTTCCCACACACTCCTGTACTACTGTCAGTACCTTTCTATATCTGTCACTCCTCTACCAGTGACCTCTTCCTATATACTCCTGTACTACTGTCAGTTCCTTTCTATCTCTGTCAGTTCCTCTACCAGTGACCTCTTCCTATATACTCCTGTACTACTGTCAGTACCTTTCTATCTCTGTCAGTTCCTCTACCAGTGACCTCTTCCTATATACTCCTGTACTACTGTCAGTTCCTTTCTATCTCTGTCAGTTCCTCTACCGGTGACCTCTTCCTATATACTCCTGTACTACTGTCAGTACCTTTCTATCTCTGTCAGTTCCTCTACCGGTGACCTCTTCCTGTACTACTGAATCACCGTCAGTAGTTATTGTGGTTAAAAAACAGTTGTCAGTTTATGTTTTGCTGTTGAGCTACATTATGAAATAGTATGAAAGACATGTTATCAAATATTAATCATATTTCATGTTACAACACATTTTGATTTATGTTTCAGTGGCATCTTAAATGTTTCTTCTCTTGTTTTTTTGTAAAATGGATTGCTTGAATATTACTAGTAAGGAATGCAGTGCAACAAATCAATGATGGTGATATAGGAATCCTGATTGTGTGAAATGGTTGGTGATGGGTTGCAGCAGTGGGGTGTGAGTGGCAACGGGGGCAGAGAAAGTTTTTGCTGCAATTCGATTCTTGATTAGTAATAATTGCAGAATAACCTGTCCAGCATTTCTGGTCATAGTTGCAGGCTTTATCTGATTGAGACTGGTTAGATAGAGAGAGAGATAGGAATAAGAAACTTAGATAGAGAGAGCATTATGATGAGGATACTCGGGTAGAAAGAGGGATAGGGAGAGAATACTCAGATATAGAGAGGGATAGGGAGAGGATACTCAGATAGAGAGAGGGATAGGGAGAGGATAGTCAGATAGAGAGAGATAGAGAGAGAATACTCAGATAGAGAGAGGGATAGGGAGAGGATACTCAGATAGTGAGAGGGAGAGGGAGAGGATACTCAGATAGGGAGAGGGAGAGGGAGAGGATACTCAGATAGAGAGCAGGAGAGGGAGAGGATACTCAGATAGAGATAGGGATAGGGTGAGGATAGTCAGATAGAGAGAGATAGAGAGAGAATACTCAGATAGAGAGAGGGATAGGGAGAGGATACTCAGATAGTGAGAGGGATAGGGTGAGGATACTCAGATAGAGAGAGGGATAGGGAGAGGATAGTCAGATAGAGAGAGATAGAGAGAGAATACTCAGATAGAGAGAGGGAGATGGAGAGGATACTCAGATAGAGAGAGGGAGAGGGAGCGAATACTCAGGTAGAGAGAGGGATAGGGAGAGGATACTCAGATAGAGAGAGGGATAGGGAGAGGATACTCAGATAGAGAGAGGGATAGGGAGAGGATACTCAGATGGAAAGAGGGATAGGGAGAGGATACTCAGATAGAGAGAGGGATAGGGAGAGGATATTCAGATAGAGAGAGAGATAGGGAGAGGATACTCAGATAGAGAGAGGGATAGGGTGAGGATACTCAGATATAGAGAGGGATAGGGAGAGGATACTCAGATAGAGAGAGGGATAGGGAGAGGATACTCAGATGGAAAGAGGGATAGGGAGAGGATACTCAGATAGTGAGAGGGATAGGGAGAGGATACTCAGATAGTGAGAGGGATAGGGAGAGGTTACTCAGATAGTGAGAGGGATAGGGTGAGGATACTCAGATAGAGAGAGGGATAGGGAGAGGATACTCAGATGGAAAGAGGGATAGGGAGAGGATACTCAGATAGAGAGAGGGATAGGGAGAGGATACTCAGATAGAGAGAGGGATAGGGAGAGGATACTCAGATAGAGAGAGGGAGAGGGAGAGGATACTCAGATAGAGAGAGGGATAGGGTGAGGATACTCAGATAGAGAGAGGGATAGGGAGAGGATAGTCAGATAGAGAGAGGGATAGGGTGAAGATACTCAGATAGAGGGAGGGATAGGGTGAGGATACTCAGATAGAGGGATAGGGTGAGGATACTCAGATAGAGAGAGGGATAGGGAGAGGGATAGGGAGAGGATACTCAGATAGAGAGAGAGATAGGGTGAGGATATTCAGACAGACAGAGGGATAGAGAGTGGGATAGGGAGAGGATACTCAAATCGACAGAGGGATAGGGTGAGGATACTCAGATAGGGAGGGGGATAGGGAGAGTATACTCAGATAGAGAGAGGGATAGGGAGAGGATACTCAGATAGAGAGAGGGATAGGGAGAGGATACTCAGATAGAGAGAGGGATAGGGAGAGGATACTCAGATAGAGAGAGGGATAGGGTGAGGATACTCAGATAGAGAGAGGGATAGGGAGAGGATACTCAGATAGAGAGAGGGATAGGGTGAGGATACTCAGATAGAGAGAGGGATAGGGAGAGGATACTCAGATAGAGAGAGGGATAGGGAGAGGATATTCAGATAGAGAGAGGGACAGGGAAAAGATACTCAGATAGGGAGAGGGATAGGGAGAAGGATAGGGAGAGGATATTCAGATAGAGAGAGGGATAGGGAGAGGATACTCAGATAGAGAGAGGGATAGGGTGAGGATACTCAGATAGAGAGAGGGATAGGGTAAGGATACTCAGATAGAGGGATAGGGTGAGGATACTCAGACAGAGAGAGGGATAGAGAGTGGGATAGGGAGAGGGATAGGGAGAGTATACTCAGATAGAGAGAGGGATAGGGAGAGGATACCCAGATAGAGACAGGGATAGGGAGAGGATATTCAGATAGAGAGAGGGATAGGGAGAGGATACTCAGATAGAGAGAGGGATAGGGTGAGGATACTCAGATAGAGAGAGGGATAGGGAGAGTATACTCAGATAGAGAGAGGGATAGGGAGAGGATACCCAGATAGAGACAGGGATAGGGAGAGGATATTCAGATAGAGAGAGGAATCGGGAGAGGATACTTAGATAGAGAGAGGGATAGGGTGAGGATACTCAGATAGAGAGAGGGATAGGGTGAAGATACTCAGATAGAGAGAGGGATAGGGTGAAGATACTCAGATAGAGAGAGGGATAGGGAGAGGATACTCAGATAGAGAGAGGGATAGGGTGAGGATACTCAGATAGAGAGAGGGATAGGGTGAAGATACTCAGATAGAGGGAGGGATAGGGTGAGGATACTCAGATAGAGGGATAGGGTGAAGATACTCAGATAGAGAGAGGGATAGGGAGAGGGATAGGGAGAGGATACTCAGATAGAGAGAGAGATAGGGTGAGGATATTCAGACAGAGAGAGAGATAGGGTGAGGATATTCAGACAGACAGAGGGATAGAGAGTGGGATAGGGAGAGGATACTCAAATCGACAGAGGGATAGGGTGAGGATACTCAGATAGGGAGGGGGATAGGGGGAATATACTCAGATAGAGAGAGGGATAGGGAGAGGATACTCAGATAGAGAGAGGGATAGGGAGAGTATACTCAGATAGAGAGAGGGACAGGGAAAGGATACTCAGATAGGGAGGGGGATAGGGAGAGGGATAGGGAGAGGATATTCAGATAGAGAGAGGGAGAGGGAGAGGATACTTAGATAGAGAGAGGGATAGGGTGAGGATACTCAGTTAGAGAGAGGGATAGGGAGAGGATACTCAGATAGAGAGAGGGATAGGGTGAGGATACTCAGATAGAGAGAGGGATAGGGAGAGGATAGTCAGATAGAGAGAGGGATAGGGAGAGGATATTCAGATAGAGAGAGGGACAGGGAAAAGATACTCAGATAGGGAGAGGGATAGGGAGAAGGATAGGGAGAGGATATTCAGATAGAGAGAGGGATAGGGAGAGGATACTCAGATAGAGAGAGGGATAGGGTGAGGATACTCAGATAGAGAGAGGGATAGGGTAAGGATACTCAGATAGAGGGATAGGGTGAGGATACTCAGACAGAGAGAGGGATAGAGAGTGGGATAGGGAGAGGGATAGGGAGAGTATACTCAGATAGAGAGAGGGATAGGGAGAGGATACCCAGATAGAGACAGGGATAGGGAGAGGATATTCAGATAGAGAGAGGGATAGGGAGAGGATACTCAGATAGAGAGAGGGATAGGGTGAGGATACTCAGATAGAGAGAGGGATAGGGAGAGAATACTCAGATAGAGAGAGGGATAGGGAGAGGATACCCAGATAGAGACAGGGATAGGGAGAGGATATTCAGATAGAGAGAGGGATAGGGAGAGGATACTCAGATAGAGAGAGGGATAGGGTGAGGATACTCAGATAGAGAGAGGGATAGGGAGAGTATACTCAGATAGAGAGAGGGATAGGGAGAGGATACCCAGATAGAGACAGGGATAGGGAGAGGATATTCAGATAGAGAGAGGAATCGGGAGAGGATACTTAGATAGAGAGAGGGATAGGGTGAGGATACTCAGATAGAGAGAGGGATAGGGAGAGGATACTCAGATAGAGAGAGGGATAGGGTGAGGATACTCAGATAGAGAGAGGGATAGGGTGAAGATACTCAGATAGAGGGAGGGATAGGGTGAGGATACTCAGATAGAGGGATAGGGTGAGGATACTCAGATAGAGAGAGGGATAGGGAGAGGGATAGGGAGAGGATACTCAGATAGAGAGAGATAGGGTGAGGATATTCAGACAGAGAGAGAGATAGGGTGAGGATATTCAGACAGACAGAGGGATAGAGAGTGGGATAGGGAGAGGATACTCAAATCGACAGAGGGATAGGGTGAGGATACTCAGATAGGGAGGGGGATAGGGAGAGTATACTCAGATAGAGAGAGGGATAGGGAGAGGATACTCAGATAGAGAGAGGGATAGGGAGAGGATACTCAGATAGAGAGAGGGACAGGGAAAGGATATTCAGATAGGGAGGGGGATAGGGAGAAGGATAGGGAGAGGATATTCAGATAGAGAGAGGGAGAGGGAGAGGATACTTAGATAGAGAGAGGGATAGGGTGAGGATACTCAGATAGAGAGAGGGATAGGGAGAGGATACTCAGATAGAGGGATAGGGTGAGGATACTCAGACAGAGAGAGGGATAGAGAGTGGGATAGGGAGAGGGATAGGGAGAGGATACTCAGATAGAGAGAGGGATAGGGTGAGGATACTCAGATAGAGGGATAGGGTGAGGATACTCAGACAGAGAGAGGGATAGAGAGTGGGATAGGGAGAGGGATATGGAGAGGATACTCAGATAGAGAGAGGGATAGGGTGAGGATACACAGATAGAGAGAGGGATAGAGAGAGGATACTCAGATAGAGAGAGGGATAGGGAGAGGATACTTAGATAGTGAGAGCGATAGGGTGAGGATACTCAGATAGAGAGAGGGATAGGGAGAGGATACTCAGATAGAGAGAGGGAGAGGGAGAGGATACTCAGATAGAGAGAGGGATAGGGAGAGGATACTCAAATAGAGAGAGGGATAGGGAGAGGATACTCAGATAGAGAGAGGGAGAGGGAGAGGATACTCAGATAGAGAGAGGGAGAGGGTGAGGATACTCAGATAGAGAGAGGGAAATGGTGAGGATACTCAGATAGTGAGAGGGATATGGAGAGGATGTTCAGATAGAGTGAGGGATAGGGAGAGGATACTCAGATAGAGAGAGGGATAGGGAGAGGATATTCAGACAGAGAAAGGGATAGGGAGAGGATACTCAGATAGAGAGAGGGAGAGGGAGAGGATATTCAGATAGAGAGAGGCACAGGGAAAGGATACACAGATAGGGAGAGGGATAGGGAGAGGATACTCAGATAGAGAGAGGGATAGGGAGAGGATATTCAGATAGAGAGAGGGACAGGGAAAGGATACTCAGATAGAGAGAGGGATAGAGAGAGGATACTCAGATAGAGAGAGGGATAGGGTGAGGATACTCAGATATAGAGAGGGATAGGGAGAGGATACTCAGATAGAGAGAGGGATATGGTGAGGATACTCAGATAGTGAGAGGGATAGGGAGAGGATGTTCAGATAGAGTGAGGGATAGGGAGAGGATACTCAGATAGAGAGAGGGATAGGGAGAGGATATTCAGACAGAGATAGGGATAGGGAGAGGATACTCAGATAGAGAGAGGGAGAGGGAGAGGATATTCAGATAGAGAGAGGGACAGGGAAAGGATACACAGATAGGGAGAGGGATAGGGAGAGGATATTCAGATAGAGAGAGGGATAGGGAGAGGATATTCAGATAGAGAGAGGGACAGGGAAAGGATACACAGATAGGGAGAGGGATAGGGAGAGGATATTCAGATAGAGAGAGGGATAGGGAGAGGATATTCAGATAGAGAGAGGGACAGGGAAAGGATACTCAGATAGAGAGAGGGAGAGGGAGAGGATACTCAGATAGAGAGAGATATAGGGTGAGGATACACAGATAGAGAGAGGGATAGGGAGAGGATATTCAGATAGAGAGAGGGATAGGGTGAGGATACTCAGATAGAGAGAGGGATAGGGAGAGGATACTCAGATAGAGGGATAGGGTGAGGATACTCAGACAGAGAGAGGGATAGAGAGTGGGATAGGGAGAGGGATAGGGAGAGGATACTCAGATAGAGAGAGGGATAGGGTGAGGATACTCAGATAGAGGGATAGGGTGAGGATACTCAGACAGAGAGAGGGATAGAGAGTGGGATAGGGAGAGGGATAGGGAGAGGATACTCAGATAGAGAGAGGGATAGGGTGAGGATACACAGATAGAGAGAGGGATAGAGAGAGGATACTCAGATAGAGAGAGGGATAGGGAGAGGATACTTAGATAGTGAGAGCGATAGGGTGAGGATACTCAGATAGAGAGAGGGATAGGGAGAGGATACTCAAATAGAGAGAGGGATAGGGAGAGGATACTCAGATAGAGAGAGGGAGAGGGAGAGGATACTCAGATAGAGAGAGGGAGAGGGTGAGGATACTCAGATAGAGAGAGGGAAATGGTGAGGATACTCAGATAGTGAGAGGGATATGGAGAGGATGTTCAGATAGAGTGAGGGATAGGGAGAGGATACTCAGATAGAGAGAGGGATAGGGAGAGGATATTCAGACAGAGAAAGGGATAGGGAGAGGATACTCAGATAGAGAGAGGGAGAGGGAGAGGATATTCAGATAGAGAGAGGCACAGGGAAAGGATACACAGATAGGGAGAGGGATAGGGAGAGGATACTCAGATAGAGAGAGGGATAGGGAGAGGATATTCAGATAGAGAGAGGGACAGGGAAAGGATACTCAGATAGAGAGAGGGATAGAGAGAGGATACTCAGATAGAGAGAGGGATAGGGTGAGGATACTCAGATAGAGGGATAGGGTGAAGATACTCAGATAGAGAGAGGGATAGGGAGAGGGATAGGGAGAGGATACTCAGATAGAGAGAGAGATAGGGTGAGGATATTCAGACAGAGAGAGAGATAGGGTGAGGATATTCAGACAGACAGAGGGATAGAGAGTGGGATAGGGAGAGGATACTCAAATCGACAGAGGGATAGGGTGAGGATACTCAGATAGGGAGGGGGATAGGGGGAATATACTCAGATAGAGAGAGGGATAGGGAGAGGATACTCAGATAGAGAGAGGGATAGGGAGAGTATACTCAGATAGAGAGAGGGACAGGGAAAGGATACTCAGATAGGGAGGGGGATAGGGAGAGGGATAGGGAGAGGATATTCAGATAGAGAGAGGGAGAGGGAGAGGATACTTAGATAGAGAGAGGGATAGGGTGAGGATACTCAGTTAGAGAGAGGGATAGGGAGAGGATACTCAGATAGAGAGAGGGATAGGGTGAGGATACTCAGATAGAGAGAGGGATAGGGTGAGGATACTCAGATAGAGAGAGGGATAGGGAGAGGATACTCAGATAGTGAGAGGGATAGGGAGAGGATATTCAGATAGAGAGAGGGATAGGGAGAGGATACTCAGATAGAGAGAGGGATAGGGAGAGGATAGTCAGATAGAGAGAGGGATAGGGAGAGGATATTCAGATAGAGAGAGGGACAGGGAAAAGATACTCAGATAGGGAGAGGGATAGGGAGAAGGATAGGGAGAGGATATTCAGATAGAGAGAGGGATAGGGAGAGGATACTCAGATAGAGAGAGGGATAGGGTGAGGATACTCAGATAGAGAGAGGGATAGGGTAAGGATACTCAGATAGAGGGATAGGGTGAGGATACTCAGACAGAGAGAGGGATAGAGAGTGGGATAGGGAGAGGGATAGGGAGAGTATACTCAGATAGAGAGAGGGATAGGGAGAGGATACCCAGATAGAGACAGGGATAGGGAGAGGATATTCAGATAGAGAGAGGGATAGGGAGAGGATACTCAGATAGAGAGAGGGATAGGGTGAGGATACTCAGATAGAGAGAGGGATAGGGAGAGAATACTCAGATAGAGAGAGGGATAGGGAGAGGATACCCAGATAGAGACAGGGATAGGGAGAGGATATTCAGATAGAGAGAGGGATAGGGAGAGGATACTCAGATAGAGAGAGGGATAGGGTGAGGATACTCAGATAGAGAGAGGGATAGGGAGAGTATACTCAGATAGAGAGAGGGATAGGGAGAGGATACCCAGATAGAGACAGGGATAGGGAGAGGATATTCAGATAGAGAGAGGAATCGGGAGAGGATACTTAGATAGAGAGAGGGATAGGGTGAGGATACTCAGATAGAGAGAGGGATAGGGTGAAGATACTCAGATAGAGAGAGGGATAGGGTGAAGATACTCAGATAGAGAGAGGGATAGGGAGAGGATACTAAGATAGAGAGAGGGATAGGGTGAGGATACTCAGATAGAGAGAGGGATAGGGTGAAGATACTCAGATAGAGGGAGGGATAGGGTGAGGATACTCAGATAGAGGGATAGGGTGAGGATACTCAGATAGAGAGAGGGATAGGGAGAGGGATAGGGAGAGGATACTCAGATAGAGAGAGATAGGGTGAGGATATTCAGACAGAGAGAGAGATAGGGTGAGGATATTCAGACAGACAGAGGGATAGAGAGTGGGATAGGGAGAGGATACTCAAATCGACAGAGGGATAGGGTGAGGATACTCAGATAGGGAGGGGGATAGGGAGAGTATACTCAGATAGAGAGAGGGATAGGGAGAGGATACTCAGATAGAGAGAGGGATAGGGAGAGGATACTCAGATAGAGAGAGGGACAGGGAAAGGATATTCAGATAGGGAGGGGGATAGGGAGAAGGATAGGGAGAGGATATTCAGATAGAGAGAGGGAGAGGGAGAGGATACTTAGATAGAGAGAGGGATAGGGTGAGGATACTCAGATAGAGAGAGGGATAGGGAGAGGATACTCAGATAGAGGGATAGGGTGAGGATACTCAGACAGAGAGAGGGATAGAGAGTGGGATAGGGAGAGGGATAGGGAGAGGATACTCAGATAGAGAGAGGGATAGGGTGAGGATACTCAGATAGAGGGATAGGGTGAGGATACTCAGACAGAGAGAGGGATAGAGAGTGGGATAGGGAGAGGGATATGGAGAGGATACTCAGATAGAGAGAGGGATAGGGTGAGGATACACAGATAGAGAGAGGGATAGAGAGAGGATACTCAATTAGAGAGAGGGAGAGGGAGAGGATACTCAGATAGAGAGAGGGATAGGGAGAGGATACTCAAATAGAGAGAGGGATAGGGAGAGGATACTCAGATAGAGAGAGGGAGAGGGAGAGGATACTCAGATAGAGAGAGGGATAGGGAGAGGATACTTAGATAGTGAGAGCGATAGGGTGAGGATACTCAGATAGAGAGAGGGATAGGGAGAGGATACTCAGATAGAGAGAGGGAGAGGGAGAGGATACTCAGATAGAGAGAGGGATAGGGAGAGGATACTCAAATAGAGAGAGGGATAGGGAGAGGATACTCAGATAGAGAGAGGGAGAGGGAGAGGATACTCAGATAGAGAGAGGGAGAGGGTGAGGATACTCAGATAGAGAGAGGGAAATGGTGAGGATACTCAGATAGTGAGAGGGATATGGAGAGGATGTTCAGATAGAGTGAGGGATAGGGAGAGGATACTCAGATAGAGAGAGGGATAGGGAGAGGATATTCAGACAGAGAAAGGGATAGGGAGAGGATACTCAGATAGAGAGAGGGAGAGGGAGAGGATATTCAGATAGAGAGAGGCACAGGGAAAGGATACACAGATAGGGAGAGGGATAGGGAGAGGATACTCAGATAGAGAGAGGGATAGGGAGAGGATATTCAGATAGAGAGAGGGACAGGGAAAGGATACTCAGATAGAGAGAGGGATAGAGAGAGGATACTCAGATAGAGAGAGGGATAGGGTGAGGATACTCAGATATAGAGAGGGATATGGTGAGGATACTCAGATAGTGAGAGGGATAGGGAGAGGATGTTCAGATAGAGTGAGGGATAGGGAGAGGATACTCAGATAGAGAGAGGGATAGGGAGAGGATATTCAGACAGAGATAGGGATAGGGAGAGGATACTCAGATAGAGAGAGGGAGAGGGAGAGGATATTCAGATAGAGAGAGGGACAGGGAAAGGATACACAGATAGGGAGAGGGATAGGGAGAGGATATTCAGATAGAGAGAGGGATAGGGAGAGGATATTCAGATAGAGAGAGGGACAGGGAAAGGATACACAGATAGGGAGAGGGATAGGGAGAGGATATTCAGATAGAGAGAGGGATAGGGAGAGGATATTCAGATAGAGAGAGGGACAGGGAAAGGATACTCAGATAGAGAGAAGGAGAGGGAGAGGATACTCAGATAGAGAGAGATATAGGGTGAGGATACACAGATAGAGAGAGGGAGAGGGAGAGGATACTCAGATAGAGAGAGATATAGGGTGAGGATACACAGATAGAGAGAGGGATAGAGAGAGGATACTCAGATAGAGAGAGGGATAGGGAGAGGATACTTAGATAGTGAGAGCGATAGGGTGAGGATACTCAGATAGAGAGAGGGATAGGGAGAGGATACTCAGATAGAGAGAGGGATAGGGAGAGGATATTCAGATAGAGAGAGGGATAGGGTGAGGATACTCAGATAGAGAGAGGGATAGGGAGAGGATACTCAGATAGAGGGATAGGGTGAGGATACTCAGACAGAGAGAGGGATAGAGAGTGGGATAGGGAGAGGGATAGGGAGAGGATACTCAGATAGAGAGAGGGATAGGGTGAGGATACTCAGATAGAGGGATAGGGTGAGGATACTCAGACAGAGAGAGGGATAGAGAGTGGGATAGGGAGAGGGATAGGGAGAGGATACTCAGATAGAGAGAGGGATAGGGTGAGGATACACAGATAGAGAGAGGGATAGAGAGAGGATACTCAGATAGAGAGAGGGATAGGGAGAGGATACTTAGATAGTGAGAGCGATAGGGTGAGGATACTCAGATAGAGAGAGGGATAGGGAGAGGATACTCAGATAGAGAGAGGGAGAGGGAGAGGATACTCAGATAGAGAGAGGGATAGGGAGAGGATACTCAAATAGAGAGAGGGAGAGGGTGAGGATACTCAGATAGAGAGAGGGAAATGGTGAGGATACTCAGATAGTGAGAGGGAAATGGAGAGGATGTTCAGATAGAGTGAGGGATAGGGAGAGGATACTTAGATAGAGAGAGGGATAGGGAGAGGATATTCAGACAGAGAAAGGGATAGGGAGAGGATACTCAGATAGAGAGAGGGAGAGGGAGAGTATATTCAGATAGAGAGAGGGACAGGGAAAGGATACACAGATAGGGAGAGGGATAGGGAGAGGATATTCAGATAGAGAGAGGGATAGGGAGAGGATACTCAGATAGAGAGAGGGATAGGGAGAGGATACTCAGATAGAGAGAGGGATAGGGTAAGGATACACAGATAGAAAGAGGGATAGGGAGAGGATATTCAGATATAGAGAGGGACAGGGAAAGGATAAGCAGATGGGGAGAGGGATAGGGAGAAGGATAGGGAGAGGATATTCAGATAGAGAGAGGGAGAGGGAGAGTATATTCAGATAGAGAGAGGGACAGGGAAAGGATACACAGATAGGGAGAGGGATAGGGAGAGGATATTCAGATAGAGAGAGGGATAGGGAGAGGATACTCAGATAGAGAGAGGGATAGGGAGAGGATACTCAGATAGAGAGAGGGATAGGGAGAGGATATTCAGATAGAGAGAGGGACAGGGAAAAGATACTCAGATAGGGAGAGGGATAGGGAGAAGGATAGGGAGAGGATATTCAGATAGAGAGAGGGATAGGGAGAGGATACTCAGATAGAGAGAGGGATAGGGTGAGGATACTCAGATAGAGAGAGGGATAGGGTAAGGATACTCAGATAGAGGGATAGGGTGAGGATACTCAGACAGAGAGAGGGATAGAGAGTGGGATAGGGAGAGGGATAGGGAGAGTATACTCAGATAGAGAGAGGGATAGGGAGAGGATACCCAGATAGAGACAGGGATAGGGAGAGGATATTCAGATAGAGAGAGGGATAGGGAGAGGATACTCAGATAGAGAGAGGGATAGGGTGAGGATACTCAGATAGACAGAGGGATAGG
The DNA here is from genome assembly GCA_942159475.1 of Sthenelais limicola. Taxonomy (NCBI): domain Eukaryota; kingdom Metazoa; phylum Annelida; class Polychaeta; order Phyllodocida; family Sigalionidae; genus Sthenelais; species Sthenelais limicola. The sequence goes on along the minus strand of OW804101.1, from coordinate 84,093,677 downwards.
GAGAGAATACTCAGATAGAGAGAGGGATAGGGAGAGGATACCCAGAAAGAGACAGGGATAGGGAGAGGATATTCAGATAGAGAGAGGGATAGGGAGAGGATAATCAGATAGAGAGAGGGATAGGGTGAGGATACTCAGATAGAGAGAGGGATAGGGAGAGTATACTCAGATAGAGAGAGGGATAGGGAGAGGATACTCAGATAGAGAGAGGGATAGGGTGAGGATACTCAGATAGAGAGAGGGATAGGGTGAAGATACTCAGATAGAGAGAGGGATAGGATGAAGATACTCAGATAGAGCGAGGGATAGGGAGAGGATACTCAGATAGAGAGAGGGATAGGGTGAGGATACTCAGATAGAGAGAGGGATAGGGTGAAGATACTCAGATAGAGGGAGGGATAGGGTGAGGATACTCAGATAGAGGGATAGGGTGAGGATACTCAAATAGAGAGCGGGATAGGGAGAGGGATAGGGAGAGGATACTCAGATAGAGAGAGAGATAGGGTGAGGATATTCAGACAGAGAGAGAGATAGGGTGAGGATATTCAGACAGACAGAGGGATAGAGAGTGGGATAGGGAGAGGATACTCAAATCGACAGAGGGATAGGGTGAGGATACTCAGATAGGGAGGGGGATAGGGAGAGGATACTCAGATAGAGAGAGGGATAGGGAGAGGATATTCAGACAGAGAAAGGGATAGGGAGAGGATACTCAGATAGAGAGAGGGAGAGGGAGAGGATATTCGGATAGAGAGAGGGACAGGGAAAGGATACACAGATAGGGAGAGGGATAGGGAGAGGATATTCAGATAGAGAGAGGGATAGGGAGAGGATATTCAGATAGAGAGAGGGACAGGGAAAGGATACTCAGATAGAGAGAGGGATTGAGAGAGGATACTCAGATAGAGAGAGGGATAGGGTGAGGATACACAGATAGAGAGAGGGATAGGGAGAGGATACTCAGATAGAGAGAGGGATAGGGAGAGGATATTCAGATAGAGACAGGGACAGGGAAAGGATACTCAGATAGGGAGAGGGATAGGGAGAAGGATAGGGAGAGGATATTCAGATAGAGAGAGGGATAGGGAGAGGATACTCAGATAGAGAGAGGGATAGGGTGAGGATACTCACATAGAGAGAGGGATAGAGAGAGGATACTCAGATGGAGAGAGGGATAGGGAGAAGTTACGCAGATAGAGAGAGGGATAGGGAGAGGATACTCAGATAGAGAGAGGGATAGGGTGAGGATACACAGATAGAGAGAGGGATAGAGAGAGGACTCTCAGATAGAGAGAGGGATAGGATAGGGAGAGTAAACTTAGATAGGGAGAGGGATAGGGAGAGGATACTTAGATAGAGAGAGGGATAGGGAGAGGATACTCAGATACAGAGAGGGACAGGGAAAGGATACTCAGATAGGGAGGGGGATAGGGAGAAGGATAGGGAGAGGATATTCAGATAGAGAGAGGGATAGGGAGAGGATACTTAGATAGAGAGAGGGATAGGGAGAGGATACTCAGATAGAGAGAGGGATAGGGTGAGGATACTCAGATAGAGGGATAGGGTGAGGATACTCAGATAGAGAGAGGGATAGGGAGAGGATACTCAGATAGAGAGAGGTATAGGGTGAGGATACTCAGATAGAGAGAGGGATAGGGTGAGGATACTCAGATAGAGGGATAGGGTGAGGATACTCAGACAGAGAAAGGGATAGAGAGTGGGATAGGGAGAGGGATAGGGAGAGGATACTCAGATAGAGAGAGGGATACGGTGAGGATACACAGATAGAGAGAGGGATAGAGAGAGGATACTCAATTAGAGAGAGGGAGAGGGAGAGGATACTTAGATAGTGAGAACGATAGGGTGAGGATACTCAGATAGAGAGAGGGATAGGGAGAGGATACTCAGATAGAGAGAGGGAGAGGAAGAGGATACTCAGATAGAGAGAGGGATATGGTGGGGATACTCAGATAGTGAGAGGGATATGGAGAGGATGTTCAGATAGAGTGAGGGATAGGGAGAGGATACTCAGATAGAGAGAGGGATAGGGTGAGGATACTCAGATAGAGAGAGGGATAGGATGAAGATACTCAGATAGAGCGAGGGATAGGGAGAGGATACTCAGATAGAGAGAGGGATAGGGTGAGGATACTCAGATAGAGAGAGGGATAGGGTGAAGATACTCAGATAGAGGGAGGGATAGGGTGAGGATACTCAGATAGAGGGATAGGGTGAGGATACTCAAATAGAGAGAGGGATAGGGAGAGGGATAGGGAGAGGATACTCAGATAGAGAGAGAGATAGGGTGAGGATATTCAGACAGAGAGAGAGATAGGTTGAGGATATTCAGACAGACAGAGGGATAGAGAGTGGGATAGGGAGAGGATACTCAAATCGACAGAGGGATAGGGTGAGGATACTCAGATAGGGAGGGGGATAGGGAGAGTATACTCAGATAGAGAGAGGGATAGGGAGAGGATACTCAGATAGAGAGAGGGATAGGGAGAGGATATTCAGACAGAGAAAGGGATAGGGAGAGGATACTCAGATAGAGAGAGGGAGAGGATATTCGGATAGAGAGAGGGACAGGGAAAGGATACACAGATAGGGAGAGGGATAGGGAGAGGATATTCAGATAGAGAGAGGGATAGGGAGAGGATATTCAGATAGAGAGAGGGACAGGGAAAGGATACTCAGATAGAGAGAGGGATTGAGAGAGGATACTCAGATAGAGAGAGGGATAGGGTGAGGATACACAGATAGAGAGAGGGATAGGGAGAGGATGTTCAGATAGAGAGAGGGATAGGGAGAGGATATTCAGATAGAGACAGGGACAGGGAAAGGATACTCAGATAGGGAGAGGGATAGGGAGAAGGATAGGGAGAGGATATTCAGATAGAGAGAGGGATAGGGAGAGGATACTCAGATAGAGAGAGGGATAGGGTGAGGATACTCACATAGAGAGAGGGATAGAGAGAGGATACTCAGATAGAGAGAGGGATAGGGAGAAGTTACGCAGATAGAGAGAGGGATAGGGAGAGGATACTCAGATAGAGAGAGGGATAGGGTGAGGATACACAGATAGAGAGAGGGATAGAGAGAGGACACTCAGATAGAGAGAGGGATAGGATAGGGAGAGTAAACTTAGATAGGGAGAGGGATAGGGAGAGGATACTTAGATAGAGAGAGGGATAGGGAGAGGATACTCAGATACAGAGAGGGACAGGGAAAGGATACTCAGATAGGGAGGGGGATAGGGAGAAGGATAGGGAGAGGATATTCAGATAGAGAGAAGGATAGGGAGAGGATACTTAGATAGAGAGAGGGATAGGGTGAGGATACTCAGATAGAGAGAGGGATAGGGTGAGGATACTCAGACAGAGAGAGGGATAGAGAGTGGGATAGGGAGAGGGATAGGGAGAGGATACTCAGATAGAGAGAGGGATAGGGTGAGGATACACAGATAGAGAGAGGGATAGAGAGAGGATACTCAATTAGAGAGAGGGATAGGGAGAGGATACTTAGATAGTGAGAACGATAGGGTGAGGATACTCAGATAGAGAGAGGGATAGGGAGAGGATACTCAGATAGAGAGAGGGAGAGGAAGAGGATACTCAGATAGAGAGAGGGATATGGTGGGGATACTCAGATAGTGAGAGGGATAGGGAGAGGATGTTCAGATAGAGTGAGGGATAGGGAGAGGATACTCAGATAGAGAGAGGGATAGGGAGAGGATACTCAGATAGAGAGAGGGAGAGGGAGAGGATACTCAGATCGAGAGAGGGATAGGGTGAGGATACTCAGATAGAGAGAGGGATAGGGAGAGGATACTCAGATAGAGAGAGGGATAGGGAGAGGATATTCAGATAGAGAGAGGGACAGGGAGAGGATACTCAGATAGAGAGAGGGATAGGGTGAGGATACTCAGATAGACAGAGGGATAGGGAGAGAATACTCAGATAGAGAGAGGGACAGGGAGAGGATACCCAGATAGAGACAGGGATAGGGAGAGGATATTCAGATAGAGAGAGGGATAGGGAGAGGATACTCAGATAGAGAGAGGGATAGGGTGAGGATACTCAGATAGAGAGAGGGATAGGGAGAGTATACTCAGATAGAGAGAGGGATAGGGAGAGGATACCCAGATAGAGACAGGGATAGGGAGAGGATATTCAGATAGAGAGAGGGATAGGGAGAGGATACTCAGATAGAGAGAGGGATAGGGTGAGGATACTCAGATAGAGAGAGGGATAGGGTGAAGATACTCAGATAGAGAGAGGGATAGGGTGAAGATACTCAGATAGAGAGAGGGATAGGGAGAGGATACTCAGATAGAGAGAGGGATAGGGTGAAGATACTCAGATAGAGGGAGGGATAAGGTGAGGATACTCAGATAGAGAGAGGGATAGGGAGAGGATATTCAGACAGAGAAAGGGATAGGGAGAGGATACTCAAATAGAGAGAGGGACAGGGTGAGGATATTCAGATAGAGACAGGGATAGGGAGAGGATACTCAGATAGAGAGAGGGATAGGGTGAGGATATTCAGATAGAGAGAGGGATAGGGAGAGGATACTCAGATAGAGAGAGGGATAGGGTGAGGATACTCAGATAGAGAGAGGGATAGGGTGAAGATACTCAGATAGAGGGAGGGATAGGGAGAGGATACTCAGATAGAGAGAGGGATAGGGAGAGGATACTCAGATAGAGTGAGGGATAGGGTGAGGATATTCAGATAGAGACAGGGATAGGGAGAGGATACTCAGATAGAGAGAGGGATAGGGTGAGGATACTCAGATAGAGAGAGGGATAGGGTGAAGATACTCAGATAGAGGGAGGGATAAGGTGAGGATACTCAGATAGAGAGAGGGATAGGGAGAGGATATTCAGACAGAGAAAGGGATAGGGAGAGGATACTCAAATAGAGAGAGGGAGAGGGAGAGGATATTCAGATAGAGAGAGGCACAGGGAAAGGATACACAGATAGGGAGAGGGATAGGGAGAGGATACTCAGATAGAGAGAGGGATAGGGAGAGGATATTCTGATAGAGAGAGGGACAGGCGAAGGATACTCAGATAGAGAGAGGGATAGAGAGAGGATACTCAGATAGAGAGAGGGATAGGGAGAGGATACACAGATAGAGAGAGGGATAGGGAGAGGATATTCAGATAGAGACAGGGACAGGGAAAGGATACTCAGATAGGGAGAGGGATAGGGAGAAGGATAGGGAGAGGATATTCAGATAGAGAGAGGGATAGGGAGAGGATACTCAGATAGAGAGAGGGATAGGGTGAGGATACTCAGATATAGAGAGGGATAGAGAGAGGATACTCAGATAGAGAGAGGGATAGGGAGAAGTTACGCAGATAGAGAGAGGAATAGGGAGAGGATACTCAGATAGAGAGAGGGATAGGGTGAGGATACACAGATAGAGAGAGGGATAGAGAGAGGATACTCAGATAGAGAGAGGGATAGGATAGGGAGAGTAAACTTAGATAGGGAGAGGGATAGGGAGAGGATACTTAGATAGAGAGAGGGATAGGGAGAGGATATTCAGATAGAGAGAGGGACAGGGAAAGGATACTCAGATTGAGAGAGGGAGAGGGAGAGGATACTCAGATAGAGAGAGGTATAGGGTAAGGATACACAGATAGAGAGAGGGATAGGGAGAGGATATTCAGATAGAGAGAGGGATAGGGAGAGGATATTCAGATAGAGAGAGGGACAGGGAAAGGATACTCAGATAGGGAGAGGGATAGGGAGAAGGATAGGGAGAGGATATTCAGATAGAGAGAGGGATAGGGAGAGGATACTCAGATAGAGAGAGGGATAGGGTGAGGATACTCAGATAGAGAGAGGGATAGGGAGAGGATATTCAAATAGAGAGAGGGATAGGGAGAGGATACTCAGATAGAGAGAGGGAGAGGGAGAGGATACTCAGATAGAGAGAGGGAGAGGGTGAGGATACTCAGATAGAGAGAGGGATAGAGAGAGGATAATCAGATAGTGAGAGGGATAGGGAGAGGATGCTCAGATAGAGAGAGGGATAGGGAGAGGATACTCAGATGGAGAGAGGGATAGGGAGAGGATACTCAGATAGAGAGAGGGATAGGGAGACAATACTCAGATAGTGAGAGGGATAGGGAGAGGATGTTCAGATAGAGTGAGGGATAGGGAGAGGATACTCAGATAGAGAGAGGGATAGGGAGACAATACTCAGATAGTGAGAGGGATAGGGTGAGGATATTCAGACAGAGAGAGATAGGGTGAGGATATTCAGACAGAGAGAGGGATAGAGAGTGGGATAGGGAGAGGATACACAGATAGGGAGAGGGATAGGGAGAGGATATTCAGATAGAGAGAGGGATAGGGAGAGGATACTCAGATAGAGAGATGGATAGGGAGAGGATACTCAGATAGAGAGAGGGATAGGGAGACAATACTCAGATAGTGAGAGGGATAGGGAGAGGATACTCAGATAGAGAGAGGGATAGGGAGAGGATACTCAGATAGTGAGAGGGATAGGGTGAGGATACTCAGATATAGAGAGGGATAGGGAGAGGATACTCAGACAGAGAGAGATAGGGTGAGGATATTCAGACAGAGAGAGGGATAGAGAGTGGGATAGGGAGAGGATACTCAGATAGAGAGAGGGAGAGGGAGAGGATACTCAGATAGAGAGAGGGATAGGGAGAGGATACTCAAATAGAGAGAGGGATAGGGAGAGGATACTCAGAGAGAGAGAGGGAGAGGGAGAGGATACTCAGATAGAGAGAGGGAGAGGGTGAGGATACTCAGATAGAGAGAGGGATAGAGAGAGGATACTCAGATAGTGAGAGGGATAGGGAGAGGATACTCAGATAGAGAGAGGGATAGGGAGAGGATACTTAGATGGAGAGAGGGATAGGGAGAGGATACTCAGATAGAGAGAGGGATAGGGAGACAATACTCAGATAGTGAGAGGGATAGGGAGAGGATACTCAGATAGAGAGAGGGATAGGGAGAGGATACTCAGATAGTGAGAGGGATAGGGTGAGGATACTCAGATATAGAGAGGGATAGGGAGAGGATACTCAGATAGAGAGAGGGATAGGGAGACCATACTCAGATAGTGAGAGGGATAGGGTGAGGATATTCAGACAGAGGGAGGGATAGAGAGTGGGATAGGGAGAGGATACTCAGATAGAGAGAGGGATAGGGAGAGGATACTCAGATAGTGAGAGGGATAGGGTGAGGATACTCAGATATAGAGAGGGATAGGGAGAGGATACTCAGATAGAGAGAGGGATAGGGAGACCATACTCAGATAGTGAGAGGGATAGGGAGAGGATACTCAGACAGAGAGAGATAGGGTGAGGATATTCAGACAGAGAGAGGGATAGAGAGTGGGATAGGGAGAGGATACACAGATAGGGAGAGGGATAGGGAGAGGATATTCAGATAGAGAGAGGGATAGGGAGAGGATACTCAGATAGAGAGAGGGATAGGGAGAGGATACTCAGATGGAAAGAGGGATAGGGAGAGGATACTCAGATAGAGAGAGGGATAGGGAGAGGATATTCAGATAGAGAGAGAGATAGGGAGAGGATACTCAGATAGAGAGAGGGATAGGGTGAGGATACTCAGATATAGAGAGGGATAGGGAGAGGATACTCAGATAGAGAGAGGGATAGGGAGAGGATACTCAGATGGAAAGAGGGATAGGGAGAGGATACTCAGATAGAGAGAGGGATAGGGAGAGGATACTCAGATGGAGAGAGGGATAGGGAGAGGATACTCAGATAGAGAGAGGGATAGGGGGACAATACTCAGATAGTGAGAGGGATAGGGTGAGGATATTCAGACAGAGAGAGGGATAGAAAGAGGGATAGGGAGAGGATGTTCAGATAGAGAGAGGGATGGGGTGAGGATACTTAGATAGTGAGAGGGATAGGGAGAGGATACTCAGAAAGAGAGAGGGAGAGGGAGAGGATACTCAGATAGTGAGATGGATAGGTAGAGGATACTCAGATAGAGAGAGGGATAGGGAGAGGATACTCAGATAGAGAGAGAGGGAGAGGGAGAGGATACTCAGATAGTGAGAGGGATAGGCAGAGGATACTCAGAGAGTGAGAGGGATAGGGAGAGGATACTCAGATAGAGAGAGGGATAGGGTGAGGATACACAGATAGAGAGAGGGATAGAGAGAGGATACTCAGATAGAGAGAGGGATAGGGAGAGGATACTTAGATAGTGAGAGCGATAGGGTGAGGATACTCAGATAGAGAGAGGGATAGGGAGAGGATACTCAGATAGAGAGAGGGAGAGGGAGAGGATACTCAGATAGAGAGAGGGATAGGGAGAGGATACTCAAATAGAGAGAGGGATAGGGAGAGGATACTCAGATAGAGAGAGGGAGAGGGAGAGGATACTCAGATAGAGAGAGGGAGAGGGTGAGGATACTCAGATAGAGAGAGGGAAATGGTGAGGATACTCAGATAGTGAGAGGGATATGGAGAGGATGTTCAGATAGAGTGAGGGATAGGGAGAGGATACTCAGATAGAGAGAGGGATAGGGAGAGGATATTCACACAGAGAAAGGGATAGGGAGAGGATACTCAGATAGAGAGAGGGAGAGGGAGAGGATATTCAGATAGAGAGAGGCACAGGGAACGGATACACAGATAGGGAGAGGGATAGTGAGAGGTTACTCAGATAGAGAGAGGGATAGGGAGAGGATATTCAGATAGAGAGAGGGACAGGGAAAGGATACTCAGATAGAGAGAGGGATAGAGAGAGGATACTCAGATAGAGAGAGGGATAGGGAGAGGATACTCAGATATAGAGAGGGATAGGGAGAGGATACTCAGATAGAGAGAGGGATAGGGTGAGGATACTCAGATAGAGAGAGGGATAGAGAGAGGATACTCAGATAGTGAGAGGGATAGGGAGAGGATGTTCAGATAGAGTGAGGGATAGGGAGAGGATACTCAGATAGAGAGAGGGATAGGGTGAGGATATTCAGACAGAGATAGGGATAGGGAGAGGATACTCAGATAGAGAGAGGGAGAGGGAGAGGATATTCAGATAGAGAGAGGGACAGGGAAAGGATACACAGATAAGGAGAGGGATAGGGAGAGGATATTCAGATAGAGAGAGGGATAGGGAGAGGATACTCAGATAGAGAGAGGGATAGGGTGAGGATACTCAGATAGAGAGAGGGATAGGGTAAGGATACTCAGATAGAGGGATAGGGTGAGGATACTCAGACAGAGAGAGGGATAGAGAGTGGGATAGGGAGAGGGATAGGGAGAGTATACTCAGATAGAGAGAGGGATAGGGAGAGGATACCCAGATAGAGACAGGGATAGGGAGAGGATATTCAGATAGAGAGAGGGATAGGGAGAGGATACTCAGATAGAGAGAGGGATAGGGTGAGGATACTCAGATAGACAGAGGGATAGGGAGAGAATACTCAGATAGAGAGAGGGACAGGGAGAGGATACCCAGATAGAGACAGGGATAGGGAGAGGATATTCAGATAGAGAGAGGGATAGGGAGAGGATAATCAGATAGAGAGAGGGATAGGGTGAGGATACTCAGATAGAGAGAGGGATAGGGAGAGTATACTCAGATAGAGAGAGGGATAGGGAGAGGATACTCAGATAGAGAGAGGGATAGGGTGAGGATACTCAGATAGAGAGAGGGATAGGGTGAAGATACTCAGATAGAGAGAGGGATAGGATGAAGATACTCAGATAGAGCGAGGGATAGGGAGAGGATACTCAGATAGAGAGAGGGATAGGGTGAGGATACTCAGATAGAGAGAGGGATAGGGTGAAGATACTCAGATAGAGGGAGGGATAGGGTGAGGATACTCAGATAGAGGGATAGGGTGAGGATACTCAAATAGAGAGCGGGATAGGGAGAGGGATAGGGAGAGGATACTCAGATAGAGAGAGAGATAGGGTGAGGATATTCAGACAGAGAGAGAGATAGGGTGAGGATATTCAGACAGACAGAGGGATAGAGAGTGGGATAGGGAGAGGATACTCAAATCGACAGAGGGATAGGGTGAGGATACTCAGATAGGGAGGGGGATAGGGAGAGTATACTCAGATAGAGAGAGGGATAGGGAGAGGATACTCAGATAGAGAGAGGGATAGGGAGAGGATATTCAGACAGAGAAAGGGATAGGGTGAGGATACTCAGATAGAGAGAGGGAGAGGGAGAGGATATTCGGATAGAGAGAGGGACAGGGAAAGGATACACAGATAGGGAGAGGGATAGGGAGAGGATATTCAGATAGAGAGAGGGATAGGGAGAGGATATTCAGATAGAGAGAGGGACAGGGAAAGGATACTCAGATAGAGAGAGGGATTGAGAGAGGATACTCAGATAGAGAGAGGGATAGGGTGAGGATACACAGATAGAGAGAGGGATAGGGAGAGGATACTCAGATAGAGAGAGGGATAGGGAGAGGATATTCAGATAGAGACAGGGACAGGGAAAGGATACTCAGATAGGGAGAGGGATAGGGAGAAGAATAGGGAGAGGATATTCAGATAGAGAGAGGGATAGGGAGAGGATACTCAGATAGAGAGAGGGATAGGGTGAGGATACTCACATAGAGAGAGGGATAGAGAGAGGATACTCAGATAGAGAGAGGGATAGGGAGAAGTTACACAGATAGAGAGAGGGATAGGGAGAGGATACTCAGATAGAGAGAGGGATAGGGTGAGGATACACAGATAGAGAGAGGGATAGAGAGAGGACACTCAGATAGAGAGAGGGATAGGATAGGGAGAGTAAACTTAGATAGGGAGAGGGATAGGGAGAGGATACTTAGATAGAGAGAGGGATAGGGAGAGGATACTCAGATACAGAGAGGGACAGGGAAAGGATACTCAGATAGGGAGGGGGATAGGGAGAAGGATAGGGAGAGGATATTCAGATAGAGAGAGGGATAGGGAGAGGATACTTAGATAGAGAGAGGGATAGGGTGAGGATACTCAGATAGAGAGAGGGATAGGGTGAGGATACTCAGATAGAGGGATAGGGTGAGGATACTCAGACAGAGAGAGGGATAGAGAGTGGGATAGGGAGAGGGATAGGGAGAGGATACTCAGATAGAGAGAGGGATACGGTGAGGATACACAGATAGAGAGAGGGATAGAGAGAGGATACTCAATTAGAGAGAGGGATAGGGAGAGGATACTTAGATAGTGAGAACGATAGGGTGAGGATACTCAGATAGAGAGAGGGATAGGGAGAGGATACTCAGAAAGAGAGAGGGAGAGGAAGAGGATACTCAGATAGAGAGAGGGATATGGTGGGGATACTCAGATAGTGAGAGGGATATGGAGAGGATGTTCAGATAGAGTGAGGGATAGGGAGAGGATACTCAGATAGAGAGAGGGATAGGGTGAAGATACTCAGATAGAGAGAGGGATAGGATGAAGATACTCAGATAGAGCGAGGGATAGGGAGAGGATACTCAGATAGAGAGAGGGATAGGGTGAGGATACTCAGATAGAGAGAGGGATAGGGTGAAGATACTCAGATAGAGGGAGGGATAGGGTGAGGATACTCAGATAGAGGGATAGGGTGAGGATACTCAAATAGAGAGAGGGATAGGGAGAGGGATAGGGAGAGGATACTCAGATAGAGAGAGAGATAGGGTGAGGATATTCAGACAGAGAGAGAGATAGGTTGAGGATATTCAGACAGACAGAGGGATAGAGAGTGGGATAGGGAGAGGATACTCAAATCGACAGAGGGATAGGGTGAGGATACTCAGATAGGGAGGGGGATAGGGAGAGTATACTCAGATAGAGAGAGGGATAGGGAGAGGATACTCAGATACAGAGAGGGACAGGGAAAGGATACTCAGATAGGGAGGGGGATAGGGAGAAGGATAGGGAGAGGATATTCAGATAGAGAGAGGGATAGGGAGAGGATACTTAGATAGAGAGAGGGATAGGGTGAGGATACTCAGATAGAGAGAGGGATAGGGTGAGGATACTCAGATAGAGGGATAGGGTGAGGATACTCAGACAGAGAGAGGGATAGAGAGTGGGATAGGGAGAGGGATAGGGAGAGGATACTCAGATAGAGAGAGGGATACGGTGAGGATACACAGATAGAGAGAGGGATAGAGAGAGGATACTCAATTAGAGAGAGGGATAGGGAGAGGATACTTAGATAGTGAGAACGATAGGGTGAGGATACTCAGATAGAGAGAGGGATAGGGAGAGGATACTCAGAAAGAGAGAGGGAGAGGAAGAGGATACTCAGATAGAGAGAGGGATATGGTGGGGATACTCAGATAGTGAGAGGGATATGGAGAGGATGTTCAGATAGAGTGAGGGATAGGGAGAGGATACTCAGATAGAGAGAGGGATAGGGTGAAGATACTCAGATAGAGAGAGGGATAGGATGAAGATACTCAGATAGAGCGAGGGATAGGGAGAGGATACTCAGATAGAGAGAGGGATAGGGTGAGGATACTCAGATAGAGAGAGGGATAGGGTGAGGATACTCAGATAGAGAGAGGGATAGGGAGAGTATACTCAGATAGAGAGAGGGATAGGGAGAGGATACTCAGATAGAGAGAGGGATAGGGTGAGGATACTCAGATAGAGAGAGGGATAGGGTGAAGATACTCAGATAGAGAGAGGGATAGGATGAAGATACTCAGATAGAGCGAGGGATAGGGAGAGGATACTCAGATAGAGAGAGGGATAGGGTGAGGATACTCAGATAGAGAGAGGGATAGGGTGAAGATACTCAGATAGAGGGAGGGATAGGGTGAGGATACTCAGATAGAGGGATAGGGTGAGGATACTCAAATAGAGAGCGGGATAGGGAGAGGGATAGGGAGAGGATACTCAGATAGAGAGAGAGATAGGGTGAGGATATTCAGACAGAGAGAGAGATAGGGTGAGGATATTCAGACAGACAGAGGGATAGAGAGTGGGATAGGGAGAGGATACTCAAATCGACAGAGGGATAGGGTGAGGATACTCAGATAGGGAGGGGGATAGGGAGAGTATACTCAGATAGAGAGAGGGATAGGGAGAGGATACTCAGATAGAGAGAGGGATAGGGAGAGGATATTCAGACAGAGAAAGGGATAGGGTGAGGATACTCAGATAGAGAGAGGGAGAGGGAGAGGATATTCGGATAGAGAGAGGGACAGGGAAAGGATACACAGATAGGGAGAGGGATAGGGAGAGGATATTCAGATAGAGAGAGGGATAGGGAGAGGATATTCAGATAGAGAGAGGGACAGGGAAAGGATACTCAGATAGAGAGAGGGATTGAGAGAGGATACTCAGATAGAGAGAGGGATAGGGTGAGGATACACAGATAGAGAGAGGGATAGGGAGAGGATACTCAGATAGAGAGAGGGATAGGGAGAGGATATTCAGATAGAGACAGGGACAGGGAAAGGATACTCAGATAGGGAGAGGGATAGGGAGAAGAATAGGGAGAGGATATTCAGATAGAGAGAGGGATAGGGAGAGGATACTCAGATAGAGAGAGGGATAGGGTGAGGATACTCACATAGAGAGAGGGATAGAGAGAGGATACTCAGATAGAGAGAGGGATAGGGAGAAGTTACACAGATAGAGAGAGGGATAGGGAGAGGATACTCAGATAGAGAGAGGGATAGGGTGAGGATACACAGATAGAGAGAGGGATAGAGAGAGGACACTCAGATAGAGAGAGGGATAGGATAGGGAGAGTAAACTTAGATAGGGAGAGGGATAGGGAGAGGATACTTAGATAGAGAGAGGGATAGGGAGAGGATACTCAGATACAGAGAGGGACAGGGAAAGGATACTCAGATAGGGAGGGGGATAGGGAGAAGGATAGGGAGAGGATATTCAGATAGAGAGAGGGATAGGGAGAGGATACTTAGATAGAGAGAGGGATAGGGTGAGGATACTCAGATAGAGAGAGGGATAGGGTGAGGATACTCAGATAGAGGGATAGGGTGAGGATACTCAGACAGAGAGAGGGATAGAGAGTGGGATAGGGAGAGGGATAGGGAGAGGATACTCAGATAGAGAGAGGGATACGGTGAGGATACACAGATAGAGAGAGGGATAGAGAGAGGATACTCAATTAGAGAGAGGGATAGGGAGAGGATACTTAGATAGTGAGAACGATAGGGTGAGGATACTCAGATAGAGAGAGGGATAGGGAGAGGATACTCAGAAAGAGAGAGGGAGAGGAAGAGGATACTCAGATAGAGAGAGGGATATGGTGGGGATACTCAGATAGTGAGAGGGATATGGAGAGGATGTTCAGATAGAGTGAGGGATAGGGAGAGGATACTCAGATAGAGAGAGGGATAGGGTGAAGATACTCAGATAGAGAGAGGGATAGGATGAAGATACTCAGATAGAGCGAGGGATAGGGAGAGGATACTCAGATAGAGAGAGGGATAGGGTGAGGATACTCAGATAGAGAGAGGGATAGGGTGAAGATACTCAGATAGAGGGAGGGATAGGGTGAGGATACTCAGATAGAGGGATAGGGTGAGGATACTCAAATAGAGAGAGGGATAGGGAGAGGGATAGGGAGAGGATACTCAGATAGAGAGAGAGATAGGGTGAGGATATTCAGACAGAGAGAGAGATAGGTTGAGGATATTCAGACAGACAGAGGGATAGAGAGTGGGATAGGGAGAGGATACTCAAATCGACAGAGGGATAGGGTGAGGATACTCAGATAGGGAGGGGGATAGGGAGAGTATACTCAGATAGAGAGAGGGATAGGGAGAGGATACTCAGATACAGAGAGGGACAGGGAAAGGATACTCAGATAGGGAGGGGGATAGGGAGAAGGATAGGGAGAGGATATTCAGATAGAGAGAGGGATAGGGAGAGGATACTTAGATAGAGAGAGGGATAGGGTGAGGATACTCAGATAGAGAGAGGGATAGGGTGAGGATACTCAGATAGAGGGATAGGGTGAGGATACTCAGACAGAGAGAGGGATAGAGAGTGGGATAGGGAGAGGGATAGGGAGAGGATACTCAGATAGAGAGAGGGATACGGTGAGGATACACAGATAGAGAGAGGGATAGAGAGAGGATACTCAATTAGAGAGAGGGATAGGGAGAGGATACTTAGATAGTGAGAACGATAGGGTGAGGATACTCAGATAGAGAGAGGGATAGGGAGAGGATACTCAGAAAGAGAGAGGGAGAGGAAGAGGATACTCAGATAGAGAGAGGGATATGGTGGGGATACTCAGATAGTGAGAGGGATATGGAGAGGATGTTCAGATAGAGTGAGGGATAGGGAGAGGATACTCAGATAGAGAGAGGGATAGGGTGAAGATACTCAGATAGAGAGAGGGATAGGATGAAGATACTCAGATAGAGCGAGGGATAGGGAGAGGATACTCAGATAGAGAGAGGGATAGGGTGAGGATACTCAGATAGAGAGAGGGATAGGGTGAAGATACTCAGATAGAGGGAGGGATAGGGTGAGGATACTCAGATAGAGGGATAGGGTGAGGATACTCAAATAGAGAGAGGGATAGGGAGAGGGATAGGGAGAGGATACTCAGATAGAGAGAGAGATAGGGTGAGGATATTCAGACAGAGAGAGAGATAGGTTGAGGATATTCAGACAGACAGAGGGATAGAGAGTGGGATAGGGAGAGGATACTCAAATCGACAGAGGGATAGGGTGAGGATACTCAGATAGGGAGGGGGATAGGGAGAGTATACTCAGATAGAGAGAGGGATAGGGAGAGGATACTCAGATAGAGAGAGGGATAGGGAGAGGATATTCAGACAGAGAAAGGGATAGGGAGAGGATACTCAGATAGAGAGAGGGAGAGGGAGAGGATATTCGGATAGAGAGAGGGACAGGGAAAGGATACACAGATAGGGAGAGGGATAGGGAGAGGATATTCAGATAGAGAGAGGGATAGGGAGAGGATATTCAGATAGAGAGAGGGACAGGGAAAGGATACTCAGATAGAGAGAGGGATTGAGAGAGGATACTCAGATAGAGAGAGGGATAGGGTGAGGATACACAGATAGAGAGAGGGATAGGGAGAGGATGTTCAGATAGAGAGAGGGATAGGGAGAGGATATTCAGATAGAGACAGGGACAGGGAAAGGATACTCAGATAGGGAGAGGGATAGGGAGAAGGATAGGGAGAGGATATTCAGATAGAGAGAGGGATAGGGAGAGGATACTCAGATAGAGAGAGGGATAGGGTGAGGATACACAGATAGAGAGAGGGATAGAGAGAGGACACTCAGATAGAGAGAGGGATAGGATAGGGAGAGTAAACTTAGATAGGGAGAGGGATAGGGAGAGGATACTTAGATAGAGAGAGGGATAGGGAGAGGATACTCAGATACAGAGAGGGACAGGGAAAGGATACTCAGATAGGGAGGGGGATAGGGAGAAGGATAGGGAGAGGATATTCAGATAGAGAGAAGGATAGGGAGAGGATACTTAGATAGAGAGAGGGATAGGGTGAGGATACTCAGATAGAGAGAGGGATAGGGTGAGGATACTCAGATAGAGGGATAGGGTGAGGATACTCAGACAGAGAGAGGGATAGAGAGTGGGATAGGGAGAGGGATAGGGAGAGGATACTCAGATAGAGAGAGGGATAGGGTGAGGATACACAGATAGAGAGAGGGATAGAGAGAGGATACTCAATTAGAGAGAGGGATAGGGAGAGGATACTTAGATAGTGAGAACGATAGGGTGAGGATACTCAGATAGAGAGAGGGATAGGGAGAGGATACTCAGATAGAGAGAGGGAGAGGAAGAGGATACTCAGATAGAGAGAGGGATATGGTGGGGATACTCAGATAGTGAGAGGGATAGGGAGAGGATGTTCAGATAGAGTGAGGGATAGGGAGAGGATACTCAGATAGAGAGAGGGATAGGGAGAGGATACTCAGATAGAGAGAGGGAGAGGGAGAGGATACTCAGATCGAGAGAGGGATAGGGTGAGGATACTCAGATAGAGAGAGGGATAGGGAGAGGATACTCAGATAGAGAGAGGGATAGGGAGAGGATATTCAGATAGAGAGAGGGACAGGGAAAGGATACTCAGATAGGGAGAGGGATAGGGAGAAGGATAGGGAGAGGATATTCAGATAGAGAGAGGGATAGGGAGAGGATACTCAGATAGAGACAGGGATAGGGAGAGGATATTCAGATAGAGAGAGGGATAGGGAGAGGATACTCAGATAGAGAGAGGGATAGGGTGAGGATACTCAGATAGAGAGAGGGATAGGGAGAGTATACTCAGATAGAGAGAGGGATAGGGAGAGGATACCCAGATAGAGACAGGGATAGGGAGAGGATATTCAGATAGAGAGAGGGATAGGGAGAGGATACTCAGATAGAGAGAGGGATAGGGTGAGGATACTCAGATAGAGAGAGGGATAGGGTGAAGATACTCAGATAGAGAGAGGGATAGGGTGAGGATACTCAGATAGAGAGAGGGATAGGGAGAGGATATTCAGACAGAGAAAGGGATAGGGAGAGGATACTCAAATAGAGAGAGGGAGAGGGAGAGGATATTCAGATAGAGAGAGGCACAGGGAAAGGATACACAGATAGGGAGAGGGATAGGGAGAGGATACTCAGATAGAGAGAGGGATAGGGAGAGGATATTCTGATAGAGAGAGGGACAGGCGAAGGATACTCAGATAGAGAGAGGGATAGAGAGAGGATACTCAGATAGAGAGAGGGATAGGGAGAGGATACACAGATAGAGAGAGGGATAGGGAGAGGATATTCAGATAGAGACAGGGACAGGGAAAGGATACTCAGATAGGGAGAGGGATAGGGAGAAGGATAGGGAGAGGATATTCAGATAGAGAGAGGGATAGGGAGAGGATACTCAGATAGAGAGAGGGATAGGGTGAGGATACTCAGATAGAGAGAGGGATAGAGAGAGGATACTCAGATAGAGAGAGGGATAGGGAGAAGTTACGCAGATAGAGAGAGGAATAGGGAGAGGATACTCAGATAGAGAGAGGGATAGGGTGAGGATACACAGATAGAGAGAGGGATAGAGAGAGGATACTCAGATAGAGAGAGGGATAGGATAGGGAGAGTAAACTTAGATAGGGAGAGGGATAGGGAGAGGATACTTAGATAGAGAGAGGGATAGGGAGAGGATTCTCAGATAGAGAGAGGGACAGGGAAAGGATACTCAGATAGGGAAGGGGATAGGGAGAAGGATAGGGAGAGGATATTCAGATAGAGAGAGGGATAGGGAGACGATACTTAGATAGAGAGAGGGATAGGGTGAGGATACTCAGATAGAGAGAGGGATAGGGTGAGGATACTCAGATAGAGGGATAGGGTGAGGATACTCAGACAGAGAGAGGGATAGAGAGTGGGATAGGGAGAGGGATAGGGAGAGGATTCTCAGATAGAGAGAGGGATAGGGTGAGGATACACAGATAGAGAGAGGGATAGAGAGAGGATACTCAGATAGAGAGAGGGATAGGGAGAGGATACTTAGATAGTGAGAGCGATAGGGTGAGGATACTCAGATAGAGAGAGGGATAGGGAGAGGATACTCAAATAGAGAGAGGGATAGGGAGAGGATACTCAGATAGAGAGAGGGAGAGGGAGAGGATACTCAGATAGAGAGAGGGAGAGAGTGAGGATACTCAGATAGAGAGAGGGATAGAGAGAGGATACTCAGATAGTGAGAGGGATAGGGAGAGGATACTCAGATAGAGAGAGGGATAGGGAGAGGATACTCAGATGGAGAGAGGGATAGGGAGAGGATACTCAGATAGAGAGAGGGATAGGGAGACAATACTCAGATAGTGAGAGGGATAGGGAGAGGATACTCAGATAGAGAGAGGGATAGGGAGAGGATACTCAGATAGTGAGAGGGATAGGGAGAGGATACTCAGATAGAGAGAGGGATAGGGTGAGGATACTCAGATAAAGAGAGGGATAGGGAGAGGATACTCAGATAGAGAGAGGGATTTGGTGAGGATACTCAGATAGTGAGAGGGATAGGGAGAGGATGTTCAGATAGAGTGAGGGATAGGGAGAGGATACTCAGATAGAGAGAGGGATAGGGAGAGGATATTCAGACAGAGAAAGGGATAGGGAGAGGATACTCAGATAGAGAGAGGGAGAGGGAAAGGATATTCAGATAGAGAGAGGGACAGGGAAAGGATACCCAGATAGGGAGAGGGATAGGGAGAGGATATTCAGATAGAGAGAGGGACAGGGTAAGGATACCCAGATAGGGAGAGGGATAGGGAGAGGATATTCAGATAGAGAGAGGGATAGGGAGAGGATATTCAGATAGAGAGACGGACAGGGAAAGGATACACAGATAGGGAGAGGGATAGGGAGAGGATATTCAGATAGAGAGAGGGATAGGGAGAGGATATTCAGATAGAGAGAGGGACATGGAAAGGATACTCAGATAGAGAGAGGGAGAGGGAGAGGATACTCAGATAGAGAGAGGTATAGGGTGAGGATACACAGATAGAGAGAGGGATAGGGAGAGGATATTCAGATAGAGAGAGGGATAGGGAGAGGATATTCAGATAGAGAGAGGGACAGGGAAAGGATACTCAGATAGGGAGAGGGATAGGGAGAGGATACTCAGATAGAGAGAGGGATAGGGTGAGGATACTCAGATAGAGAGAGGGATAGGGAGAGGATATTCAAATAGAGAGAGGGATAGGGAGAGGATACTCAGATAGAGAGAGGGAGAGGGAGAGGATACTCAGATAGAGAGAGGGAGAGGGTGAGGATACTCAGATAGAGAGAGGGATAGGATGAAGATACTCAGATAGAGCGAGGGATAGGGAGAGGATACTCAGATAGAGAGAGGGATAGGGTGAGGATACTCAGATAGAGAGAGGGATAGGGTGAAGATACTCAGATAGAGGGAGGGATAGGGTGAGGATACTCAGATAGAGGGATAGGGTGAGGATACTCAAATAGAGAGAGATAGGGAGAGGGATAGGGAGAGGATACTCAGATAGAGAGAGAGATAGGGTGAGGATATTCAGACTGAGAGAGAGATAGGTTGAGGATATTCAGACAGACAGAGGGATAGAGAGTGGGATAGGGAGAGGATACTCAAATCGACAGAGGGATAGGGTGAGGATACTCAGATAGGGAGGGGGATAGGGAGAGTATACTCAGATAGAGAGAGGGATAGGGAGAGGATACTCAGATAGAGAGAGGGATAGGGAGAGGATATTCAGACAGAGAAAGGGATAGGGAGAGGATACTCAGATAGAGAGAGGGAGAGGGAGAGGATATTCGGATAGAGAGAGGGACAGGGAAAGGATACACAGATAGGGAGAGGGATAGGGAGAGGATATTCAGATAGAGAGAGGGATAGGGAGAGGATATTCAGATAGAGAGAGGGACAGGGAAAGGATACTCAGATAGAGAGAGGGATTGAGAGAGGATACTCAGATAGAGAGAGGGATAGGGTGAGGATACACAGATAGAGAGAGGGATAGGGAGAGGATGTTCAGATAGAGAGAGGGATAGGGAGAGGATATTCAGATAGAGACAGGGACAGGGAAAGGATACTCAGATAGGGAGAGGGATAGGGAGAAGGATAGGGAGAGGATATTCAGATAGAGAGAGGGATAGGGAGAGGATACTCAGATAGAGAGAGGGATAGGGTGAGGATACTCACATAGAGAGAGGGATAGAGAGAGGATACTCAGATAGAGAGAGGGATAGGGAGAAGTTACGCAGATAGAGAGAGGGATAGGGAGAGGATACTCAGATAGAGAGAGGGATAGGGTGAGGATACACAGATAGAGAGAGGGATAGAGAGAGGACACTCAGATAGAGAGAGGGATAGGATAGGGAGAGTAAACTTAGATAGGGAGAGGGATAGGGAGAGGATACTTAGATAGAGAGAGGGATAGGGAGAGGATACTCAGATACAGAGAGGGACAGGGAAAGGATACTCAGATAGGGAGGGGGATAGGGAGAAGGATAGGGAGAGGATATTCAGATAGAGAGAAGGATAGGGAGAGGATACTTAGATAGAGAGAGGGATAGGGTGAGGATACTCAGATAGAGAGAGGGATAGGGTGAGGATACTCAGATAGAGGGATAGGGTGAGGATACTCAGACAGAGAGAGGGATAGAGAGTGGGATAGGGAGAGGGATAGGGAGAGGATACTCAGATAGAGAGAGGGATAGGGTGAGGATACACAGATAGAGAGAGGGATAGAGAGAGGATACTCAATTAGAGAGAGGGATAGGGAGAGGATACTTAGATAGTGAGAACGATAGGGTGAGGATACTCAGATAGAGAGAGGGATAGGGAGAGGATACTCAGATAGAGAGAGGGAGAGGAAGAGGATACTCAGATAGAGAGAGGGATATGGTGGGGATACTCAGATAGTGAGAGGGATAGGGAGAGGATGTTCAGATAGAGTGAGGGATAGGGAGAGGATACTCAGATAGAGAGAGGGATAGGGAGAGGATACTCAGATAGAGAGAGGGAGAGGGAGAGGATACTCAGATCGAGAGAGGGATAGGGTGAGGATACTCAGATAGAGAGAGGGATAGGGAGAGGATACTCAGATAGAGAGAGGGATAGGGAGAGGATATTCAGATAGAGAGAGGGACAGGGAAAGGATACTCAGATAGGGAGAGGGATAGGGAGAAGGATAGGGAGAGGATATTCAGATAGAGAGAGGGATAGGGAGAGGATACTCAGATAGAGAGAGGGATAGGGTGAGGATACTCAGATAGAGAGAGGGATAGGGAGAGTATACTCAGATAGAGAGAGGGATAGGGTGAGGATACTCAGATAGAGAGAGGGATAGGGAGAGTATACTC
This sequence comes from Sthenelais limicola, assembly GCA_942159475.1. Lineage (NCBI taxonomy): Eukaryota > Metazoa > Annelida > Polychaeta > Phyllodocida > Sigalionidae > Sthenelais > Sthenelais limicola. The sequence continues at coordinate 84,071,835 of OW804101.1, read as the reverse complement.
AGATAGAGAGAGGGATAGGGAGAGGATACCCAGATAGAGACAGGGATAGGGAGAGGATATTCAGATAGAGAGAGGGATAGGGAGAGGATACTCAGATAGAGAGAGGGATAGGGTGAGGATACTCAGATAGAGAGAGGGATAGGGAGAGTATACTCAGATAGAGAGAGGGATAGGGAGAGGATACCCAGATAGAGACAGGGATAGGGAGAGGATATTCAGATAGAGAGAGGGATAGGGAGAGGATACTCAGATAGAGAGAGGGATAGGGTGAGGATACTCAGATAGAGAGAGGGATAGGGTGAAGATACTCAGATAGAGAGAGGGATAGGGTGAGGATACTCAGATAGAGAGAGGGATAGGGAGAGGATATTCTGATAGAGAGAGGGACAGGCGAAGGATACTCAGATAGAGAGAGGGATAGAGAGAGGATACTCAGATAGAGAGAGGGATAGGGAGAGGATACACAGATAGAGAGAGGGATAGGGAGAGGATATTCAGATAGAGACAGGGACAGGGAAAGGATACTCAGATAGGGAGAGGGATAGGGAGAAGGATAGGGAGAGGATATTCAGATAGAGAGAGGGATAGGGAGAGGATACTCAGATAGAGAGAGGGATAGGGTGAGGATACTCAGATAGAGAGAGGGATAGAGAGAGGATACTCAGATAGAGAGAGGGATAGGGAGAAGTTACGCAGATAGAGAGAGGAATAGGGAGAGGATACTCAGATAGAGAGAGGGATAGGGTGAGGATACACAGATAGAGAGAGGGATAGAGAGAGGATACTCAGATAGAGAGAGGGATAGGATAGGGAGAGTAAACTTAGATAGGGAGAGGGATAGGGAGAGGATACTTAGATAGAGAGAGGGATAGGGAGAGGATTCTCAGATAGAGAGAGGGACAGGGAAAGGATACTCAGATAGGGAAGGGGATAGGGAGAAGGATAGGGAGAGGATATTCAGATAGAGAGAGGGATAGGGAGACGATACTTAGATAGAGAGAGGGATAGGGTGAGGATACTCAGATAGAGAGAGGGATAGGGTGAGGATACTCAGATAGAGGGATAGGGTGAGGATACTCAGACAGAGAGAGGGATAGAGAGTGGGATAGGGAGAGGGATAGGGAGAGGATTCTCAGATAGAGAGAGGGATAGGGTGAGGATACACAGATAGAGAGAGGGATAGGGAGAGGATACTCAGAAAGAGAGAGGGAGAGGAAGAGGATACTCAGATAGAGAGAGGGATATGGTGGGGATACTCAGATAGTGAGAGGGATATGGAGAGGATGTTCAGATAGAGTGAGGGATAGGGAGAGGATACTCAGATAGAGAGAGGGATAGGGTGAAGATACTCAGATAGAGAGAGGGATAGGATGAAGATACTCAGATAGAGCGAGGGATAGGGAGAGGATACTCAGATAGAGAGAGGGATAGGGTGAGGATACTCAGATAGAGAGAGGGATAGGGTGAAGATACTCAGATAGAGGGAGGGATAGGGTGAGGATACTCAGATAGAGGGATAGGGTGAGGATACTCAAATAGAGAGAGGGATAGGGAGAGGGATAGGGAGAGGATACTCAGATAGAGAGAGAGATAGGGTGAGGATATTCAGACAGAGAGAGAGATAGGTTGAGGATATTCAGACAGACAGAGGGATAGAGAGTGGGATAGGGAGAGGATACTCAAATCGACAGAGGGATAGGGTGAGGATACTCAGATAGGGAGGGGGATAGGGAGAGTATACTCAGATAGAGAGAGGGATAGGGAGAGGATACTCAGATAGAGAGAGGGACAGGGAAAGGATACTCAGATAGGGAGGGGGATAGGGAGAAGGATAGGGAGAGGATATTCAGATAGAGAGAAGGATAGGGAGAGGATACTTAGATAGAGAGAGGGATAGGGTGAGGATACTCAGATAGAGAGAGGGATAGGGTGAGGATACTCAGATAGAGGGATAGGGTGAGGATACTCAGACAGAGAGAGGGATAGAGAGTGGGATAGGGAGAGGGATAGGGAAAGATACTCAGATAGAGAGAGGGATAGGGTGAGGATACACAGATAGAGAGAGGGATAGAGAGAGGATACTCAATTAGAGAGAGGGATAGGGAGAGGATACTTAGATAGTGAGAACGATAGGGTGAGGATACTCAGATAGAGAGAGGGATAGGGAGAGGATACTCAGATAGAGAGAGGGAGAGGAAGAGGATACTCAGATAGAGAGAGGGATATGGTGGGGATACTCAGATAGTGAGAGGGATAGGGAGAGGATGTTCAGATAGAGTGAGGGATAGGGAGAGGATACTCAGATAGAGAGAGGGATAGGGAGAGGATACTCAGATAGAGAGAGGGAGAGGGAGAGGATACTCAGATCGAGAGAGGGATAGGGTGAGGATACTCAGATAGAGAGAGGGATAGGGAGAGGATACTCAGATAGAGAGAGGGATAGGGAGAGGATATTCAGATAGAGAGAGGGACAGGGAAAGGATACTCAGATAGGGAGAGGGATAGGGAGAAGGATAGGGAGAGGATATTCAGATAGAGAGAGGGATAGGGAGAGGATACTCAGATAGAGAGAGGGATAGGGTGAGGATACTCAGATAGAGAGAGGGATAGGGAGAGTATACTCAGATAGAGAGAGGGATAGGGTGAGGATACTCAGATAGAGAGAGGGATAGGGAGAGTATACTCAGATAGAGAGAGGGATAGGGAGAGGATACCCAGATAGAGACAGGGATAGGGAGAGGATATTCAGATAGAGAGAGGGATAGGGAGAGGATACTCAGATAGAGAGAGGGATAGGGTGAGGATACTCAGATAGAGAGAGGGATAGGGAGAGTATACTCAGATAGAGAGAGGGATAGGGAGAGGATACCCAGATAGAGACAGGGATAGGGAGAGGATATTCAGATAGAGAGAGGGATAGGGAGAGGATACTCAGATAGAGAGAGGGATAGGGTGAGGATACTCAGATAGAGAGAGGGATAGGGTGAAGATACTCAGATAGAGAGAGGGATAGGGTGAGGATACTCAGATAGAGAGAGGGATAGGGAGAGGATATTCTGATAGAGAGAGGGACAGGCGAAGGATACTCAGATAGAGAGAGGGATAGAGAGAGGATACTCAGATAGAGAGAGGGATAGGGAGAGGATACACAGATAGAGAGAGGGATAGGGAGAGGATATTCAGATAGAGACAGGGACAGGGAAAGGATACTCAGATAGGGAGAGGGATAGGGAGAAGGATAGGGAGAGGATATTCAGATAGAGAGAGGGATAGGGAGAGGATACTCAGATAGAGAGAGGGATAGGGTGAGGATACTCAGATAGAGAGAGGGATAGAGAGAGGATACTCAGATAGAGAGAGGGATAGGGAGAAGTTACGCAGATAGAGAGAGGAATAGGGAGAGGATACTCAGATAGAGAGAGGGATAGGGTGAGGATACACAGATAGAGAGAGGGATAGAGAGAGGATACTCAGATAGAGAGAGGGATAGGATAGGGAGAGTAAACTTAGATAGGGAGAGGGATAGGGAGAGGATACTTAGATAGAGAGAGGGATAGGGAGAGGATTCTCAGATAGAGAGAGGGACAGGGAAAGGATACTCAGATAGGGAAGGGGATAGGGAGAAGGATAGGGAGAGGATATTCAGATAGAGAGAGGGATAGGGAGACGATACTTAGATAGAGAGAGGGATAGGGTGAGGATACTCAGATAGAGAGAGGGATAGGGTGAGGATACTCAGATAGAGGGATAGGGTGAGGATACTCAGACAGAGAGAGGGATAGAGAGTGGGATAGGGAGAGGGATAGGGAGAGGATTCTCAGATAGAGAGAGGGATAGGGTGAGGATACACAGATAGAGAGAGGGATAGGGAGAGGATACTCAGAAAGAGAGAGGGAGAGGAAGAGGATACTCAGATAGAGAGAGGGATATGGTGGGGATACTCAGATAGTGAGAGGGATATGGAGAGGATGTTCAGATAGAGTGAGGGATAGGGAGAGGATACTCAGATAGAGAGAGGGATAGGGTGAAGATACTCAGATAGAGAGAGGGATAGGATGAAGATACTCAGATAGAGCGAGGGATAGGGAGAGGATACTCAGATAGAGAGAGGGATAGGGTGAGGATACTCAGATAGAGAGAGGGATAGGGTGAAGATACTCAGATAGAGGGAGGGATAGGGTGAGGATACTCAGATAGAGGGATAGGGTGAGGATACTCAAATAGAGAGAGGGATAGGGAGAGGGATAGGGAGAGGATACTCAGATAGAGAGAGAGATAGGGTGAGGATATTCAGACAGAGAGAGAGATAGGTTGAGGATATTCAGACAGACAGAGGGATAGAGAGTGGGATAGGGAGAGGATACTCAAATCGACAGAGGGATAGGGTGAGGATACTCAGATAGGGAGGGGGATAGGGAGAGTATACTCAGATAGAGAGAGGGATAGGGAGAGGATACTCAGATAGAGAGAGGGATAGGGAGAGGATATTCAGACAGAGAAAGGGATAGGGAGAGGATACTCAGATAGAGAGAGGGAGAGGGAGAGGATATTCGGATAGAGAGAGGGACAGGGAAAGGATACACAGATAGGGAGAGGGATAGGGAGAGGATATTCAGATAGAGAGAGGGATAGGGAGAGGATATTCAGATAGAGAGAGGGACAGGGAAAGGATACTCAGATAGAGAGAGGGATTGAGAGAGGATACTCAGATAGAGAGAGGGATAGGGTGAGGATACACAGATAGAGAGAGGGATAGGGAGAGGATGTTCAGATAGAGAGAGGGATAGGGAGAGGATATTCAGATAGAGACAGGGACAGGGAAAGGATACTCAGATAGGGAGAGGGATAGGGAGAAGGATAGGGAGAGGATATTCAGATAGAGAGAGGGATAGGGAGAGGATACTCAGATAGAGAGAGGGATAGGGTGAGGATACACAGATAGAGAGAGGGATAGAGAGAGGACACTCAGATAGAGAGAGGGATAGGATAGGGAGAGTAAACTTAGATAGGGAGAGGGATAGGGAGAGGATACTTAGATAGAGAGAGGGATAGGGAGAGGATACTCAGATACAGAGAGGGACAGGGAAAGGATACTCAGATAGGGAGGGGGATAGGGAGAAGGATAGGGAGAGGATATTCAGATAGAGAGAAGGATAGGGAGAGGATACTTAGATAGAGAGAGGGATAGGGTGAGGATACTCAGATAGAGAGAGGGATAGGGTGAGGATACTCAGATAGAGGGATAGGGTGAGGATACTCAGACAGAGAGAGGGATAGAGAGTGGGATAGGGAGAGGGATAGGGAGAGGATACTCAGATAGAGAGAGGGATAGGGTGAGGATACACAGATAGAGAGAGGGATAGAGAGAGGATACTCAATTAGAGAGAGGGATAGGGAGAGGATACTTAGATAGTGAGAACGATAGGGTGAGGATACTCAGATAGAGAGAGGGATAGGGAGAGGATACTCAGATAGAGAGAGGGAGAGGAAGAGGATACTCAGATAGAGAGAGGGATATGGTGGGGATACTCAGATAGTGAGAGGGATAGGGAGAGGATGTTCAGATAGAGTGAGGGATAGGGAGAGGATACTCAGATAGAGAGAGGGATAGGGAGAGGATACTAAGATAGAGAGAGGGAGAGGGAGAGGATACTCAGATCGAGAGAGGGATAGGGTGAGGATACTCAGATAGAGAGAGGGATAGGGAGAGGATACTCAGATAGAGAGAGGGATAGGGAGAGGATATTCAGATAGAGAGAGGGACAGGGAAAGGATACTCAGATAGGGAGAGGGATAGGGAGAAGGATAGGGAGAGGATATTCAGATAGAGAGAGGGATAGGGAGAGGATACTCAGATAGAGACAGGGATAGGGAGAGGATATTCAGATAGAGAGAGGGATAGGGAGAGGATACTCAGATAGAGAGAGGGATAGGGTGAGGATACTCAGATAGAGAGAGGGATAGGGAGAGTATACTCAGATAGAGAGAGGGATAGGGAGAGGATACCCAGATAGAGACAGGGATAGGGAGAGGATATTCAGATAGAGAGAGGGATAGGGAGAGGATACTCAGATAGAGAGAGGGATAGGGTGAGGATACTCAGATAGAGAGAGGGATAGGGTGAAGATACTCAGATAGAGAGAGGGATAGGGTGAGGATACTCAGATAGAGAGAGGGATAGGGAGAGGATATTCAGACAGAGAAAGGGATAGGGAGAGGATACTCAAATAGAGAGAGGGAGAGGGAGAGGATATTCAGATAGAGAGAGGCACAGGGAAAGGATACACAGATAGGGAGAGGGATAGGGAGAGGATACTCAGATAGAGAGAGGGATAGGGAGAGGATATTCTGATAGAGAGAGGGACAGGCGAAGGATACTCAGATAGAGAGAGGGATAGAGAGAGGATACTCAGATAGAGAGAGGGATAGGGAGAGGATACACAGATAGAGAGAGGGATAGGGAGAGGATATTCAGATAGAGACAGGGACAGGGAAAGGATACTCAGATAGGGAGAGGGATAGGGAGAAGGATAGGGAGAGGATATTCAGATAGAGAGAGGGATAGGGAGAGGATACTCAGATAGAGAGAGGGATAGGGTGAGGATACTCAGATAGAGAGAGGGATAGAGAGAGGATACTCAGATAGAGAGAGGGATAGGGAGAAGTTACGCAGATAGAGAGAGGAATAGGGAGAGGATACTCAGATAGAGAGAGGGATAGGGTGAGGATACACAGATAGAGAGAGGGATAGAGAGAGGATACTCAGATAGAGAGAGGGATAGGATAGGGAGAGTAAACTTAGATAGGGAGAGGGATAGGGAGAGGATACTTAGATAGAGAGAGGGATAGGGAGAGGATTCTCAGATAGAGAGAGGGACAGGGAAAGGATACTCAGATAGGGAAGGGGATAGGGAGAAGGATAGGGAGAGGATATTCAGATAGAGAGAGGGATAGGGAGACGATACTTAGATAGAGAGAGGGATAGGGTGAGGATACTCAGATAGAGAGAGGGATAGGGTGAGGATACTCAGATAGAGGGATAGGGTGAGGATACTCAGACAGAGAGAGGGATAGAGAGTGGGATAGGGAGAGGGATAGGGAGAGGATTCTCAGATAGAGAGAGGGATAGGGTGAGGATACACAGATAGAGAGAGGGATAGAGAGAGGATACTCAGATAGAGAGAGGGATAGGGAGAGGATACTTAGATAGTGAGAGCGATAGGGTGAGGATACTCAGATAGAGAGAGGGATAGGGAGAGGATACTCAAATAGAGAGAGGGATAGGGAGAGGATACTCAGATAGAGAGAGGGAGAGGGAGAGGATACTCAGATAGAGAGAGGGAGAGAGTGAGGATACTCAGATAGAGAGAGGGATAGAGAGAGGATACTCAGATAGTGAGAGGGATAGGGAGAGGATACTCAGATAGAGAGAGGGATAGGGAGAGGATACTCAGATGGAGAGAGGGATAGGGAGAGGATACTCAGATAGAGAGAGGGATAGGGAGACAATACTCAGATAGTGAGAGGGATAGGGAGAGGATACTCAGATAGAGAGAGGGATAGGGAGAGGATACTCAGATAGTGAGAGGGATAGGGAGAGGATACTCAGATAGAGAGAGGGATAGGGTGAGGATACTCAGATAAAGAGAGGGATAGGGAGAGGATACTCAGATAGAGAGAGGGATTTGGTGAGGATACTCAGATAGTGAGAGGGATAGGGAGAGGATGTTCAGATAGAGTGAGGGATAGGGAGAGGATACTCAGATAGAGAGAGGGATAGGGAGAGGATATTCAGACAGAGAAAGGGATAGGGAGAGGATACTCAGATAGAGAGAGGGAGAGGGAAAGGATATTCAGATAGAGAGAGGGACAGGGAAAGGATACCCAGATAGGGAGAGGGATAGGGAGAGGATATTCAGATAGAGAGAGGGACAGGGAAAGGATACCCAGATAGGGAGAGGGATAGGGAGAGGATATTCAGATAGAGAGAGGGATAGGGAGAGGATATTCAGATAGAGAGACGGACAGGGAAAGGATACACAGATAGGGAGAGGGATAGGGAGAGGATATTCAGATAGAGAGAGGGATAGGGAGAGGATATTCAGATAGAGAGAGGGACATGGAAAGGATACTCAGATAGAGAGAGGGAGAGGGAGAGGATACTCAGATAGAGAGAGGTATAGGGTGAGGATACACAGATAGAGAGAGGGATAGGGAGAGGATATTCAGATAGAGAGAGGGATAGGGAGAGGATATTCAGATAGAGAGAGGGACAGGGAAAGGATACTCAGATAGGGAGAGGGATAGGGAGAGGATACTCAGATAGAGAGAGGGATAGGGTGAGGATACTCAGATAGAGAGAGGGATAGGGAGAGGATATTCAAATAGAGAGAGGGATAGGGAGAGGATACTCAGATAGAGAGAGGGAGAGGGAGAGGATACTCAGATAGAGAGAGGGAGAGGGTGAGGATACTCAGATAGAGAGAGGGATAGGATGAAGATACTCAGATAGAGCGAGGGATAGGGAGAGGATACTCAGATAGAGAGAGGGATAGGGTGAGGATACTCAGATAGAGAGAGGGATAGGGTGAAGATACTCAGATAGAGGGAGGGATAGGGTGAGGATACTCAGATAGAGGGATAGGGTGAGGATACTCAAATAGAGAGAGATAGGGAGAGGGATAGGGAGAGGATACTCAGATAGAGAGAGAGATAGGGTGAGGATATTCAGACTGAGAGAGAGATAGGTTGAGGATATTCAGACAGACAGAGGGATAGAGAGTGGGATAGGGAGAGGATACTCAAATCGACAGAGGGATAGGGTGAGGATACTCAGATAGGGAGGGGGATAGGGAGAGTATACTCAGATAGAGAGAGGGATAGGGAGAGGATACTCAGATAGAGAGAGGGATAGGGAGAGGATATTCAGACAGAGAAAGGGATAGGGAGAGGATACTCAGATAGAGAGAGGGAGAGGGAGAGGATATTCGGATAGAGAGAGGGACAGGGAAAGGATACACAGATAGGGAGAGGGATAGGGAGAGGATATTCAGATAGAGAGAGGGATAGGGAGAGGATATTCAGATAGAGAGAGGGACAGGGAAAGGATACTCAGATAGAGAGAGGGATTGAGAGAGGATACTCAGATAGAGAGAGGGATAGGGTGAGGATACACAGATAGAGAGAGGGATAGGGAGAGGATGTTCAGATAGAGAGAGGGATAGGGAGAGGATATTCAGATAGAGACAGGGACAGGGAAAGGATACTCAGATAGGGAGAGGGATAGGGAGAAGGATAGGGAGAGGATATTCAGATAGAGAGAGGGATAGGGAGAGGATACTCAGATAGAGAGAGGGATAGGGTGAGGATACTCACATAGAGAGAGGGATAGAGAGAGGATACTCAGATAGAGAGAGGGATAGGGAGAAGTTACGCAGATAGAGAGAGGGATAGGGAGAGGATACTCAGATAGAGAGAGGGATAGGGTGAGGATACACAGATAGAGAGAGGGATAGAGAGAGGACACTCAGATAGAGAGAGGGATAGGATAGGGAGAGTAAACTTAGATAGGGAGAGGGATAGGGAGAGGATACTTAGATAGAGAGAGGGATAGGGAGAGGATACTCAGATACAGAGAGGGACAGGGAAAGGATACTCAGATAGGGAGGGGGATAGGGAGAAGGATAGGGAGAGGATATTCAGATAGAGAGAAGGATAGGGAGAGGATACTTAGATAGAGAGAGGGATAGGGTGAGGATACTCAGATAGAGAGAGGGATAGGGTGAGGATACTCAGATAGAGGGATAGGGTGAGGATACTCAGACAGAGAGAGGGATAGAGAGTGGGATAGGGAGAGGGATAGGGAGAGGATACTCAAATAGAGAGAGGGATAGGGTGAGGATACACAGATAGAGAGAGGGATAGAGAGAGGATACTCAATTAGAGAGAGGGATAGGGAGAGGATACTTAGATAGTGAGAACGATAGGGTGAGGATACTCAGATAGAGAGAGGGATAGGGAGAGGATACTCAGATAGAGAGAGGGAGAGGAAGAGGATACTCAGATAGAGAGAGGGATATGGTGGGGATACTCAGATAGTGAGAGGGATAGGGAGAGGATGTTCAGATAGAGTGAGGGATAGGGAGAGGATACTCAGATAGAGAGAGGGATAGGGAGAGGATACTCAGATAGAGAGAGGGAGAGGGAGAGGATACTCAGATCGAGAGAGGGATAGGGTGAGGATACTCAGATAGAGAGAGGGATAGGGAGAGGATACTCAGATAGAGAGAGGGATAGGGAGAGGATATTCAGATAGAGAGAGGGACAGGGAAAGGATACTCAGATAGGGAGAGGGATAGGGAGAAGGATAGGGAGAGGATATTCAGATAGAGAGAGGGATAGGGAGAGGATACTCAGATAGAGAGAGGGATAGGGTGAGGATACTCAGATAGAGAGAGGGATAGGGAGAGTATACTCAGATAGAGAGAGGGATAGGGTGAGGATACTCAGATAGAGAGAGGGATAGGGAGAGTATACTCAGATAGAGAGAGGGATAGGGAGAGGATACCCAGATAGAGACAGGGATAGGGAGAGGATATTCAGATAGAGAGAGGGATAGGGAGAGGATACTCAGATAGAGAGAGGGATAGGGTGAGGATACTCAGATAGAGAGAGGGATAGGGAGAGTATACTCAGATAGAGAGAGGGATAGGGAGAGGATACCCAGATAGAGACAGGGATAGGGAGAGGATATTCAGATAGAGAGAGGGATAGGGAGAGGATACTCAGATAGAGAGAGGGATAGGGTGAGGATACTCAGATAGAGAGAGGGATAGGGTGAAGATACTCAGATAGAGAGAGGGATAGGGTGAGGATACTCAGATAGAGAGAGGGATAGGGAGAGGATATTCTGATAGAGAGAGGGACAGGCGAAGGATACTCAGATAGAGAGAGGGATAGAGAGAGGATACTCAGATAGAGAGAGGGATAGGGAGAGGATACACAGATAGAGAGAGGGATAGGGAGAGGATATTCAGATAGAGACAGGGACAGGGAAAGGATACTCAGATAGGGAGAGGGATAGGGAGAAGGATAGGGAGAGGATATTCAGATAGAGAGAGGGATAGGGAGAGGATACTCAGATAGAGAGAGGGATAGGGTGAGGATACTCAGATAGAGAGAGGGATAGAGAGAGGATACTCAGATAGAGAGAGGGATAGGGAGAAGTTACGCAGATAGAGAGAGGAATAGGGAGAGGATACTCAGATAGAGAGAGGGATAGGGTGAGGATACACAGATAGAGAGAGGGATAGAGAGAGGATACTCAGATAGAGAGAGGGATAGGATAGGGAGAGTAAACTTAGATAGGGAGAGGGATAGGGAGAGGATACTTAGATAGAGAGAGGGATAGGGAGAGGATTCTCAGATAGAGAGAGGGACAGGGAAAGGATACTCAGATAGGGAAGGGGATAGGGAGAAGGATAGGGAGAGGATATTCAGATAGAGAGAGGGATAGGGAGACGATACTTAGATAGAGAGAGGGATAGGGTGAGGATACTCAGATAGAGAGAGGGATAGGGTGAGGATACTCAGATAGAGGGATAGGGTGAGGATACTCAGACAGAGAGAGGGATAGAGAGTGGGATAGGGAGAGGGATAGGGAGAGGATTCTCAGATAGAGAGAGGGATAGGGTGAGGATACACAGATAGAGAGAGGGATAGAGAGAGGATACTCAGATAGAGAGAGGGATAGGGAGAGGATACTTAGATAGTGAGAGCGATAGGGTGAGGATACTCAGATAGAGAGAGGGATAGGGAGAGGATACTCAGATAGAGAGAGGGAGAGGGAGAGGATACTCAGATAGAGAGAGGGATAGGGAGAGGATACTCAAATAGAGAGAGGGATAGGGAGAGGATACTCAGATAGAGAGAGGGAGAGGGAGAGGATACTCAGATAGAGAGAGGGAGAGAGTGAGGATACTCAGATAGAGAGAGGGATAGAGAGAGGATACTCAGATAGTGAGAGGGATAGGGAGAGGATACTCAGATAGAGAGAGGGATAGGGAGAGGATACTCAGATGGAGAGAGGGATAGGGAGAGGATACTCAGATAGAGAGAGGGATAGGGAGACAATACTCAGATAGTGAGAGGGATAGGGAGAGGATACTCAGATAGAGAGAGGGATAGGGAGAGGATACTCAGATAGTGAGAGGGATAGGGAGAGGATACTCAGATAGAGAGAGGGATAGGGTGAGGATACTCAGATAAAGAGAGGGATAGGGAGAGGATACTCAGATAGAGAGAGGGATTTGGTGAGGATACTCAGATAGTGAGAGGGATAGGGAGAGGATGTTCAGATAGAGTGAGGGATAGGGAGAGGATACTCAGATAGAGAGAGGGATAGGGAGAGGATATTCAGACAGAGAAAGGGATAGGGAGAGGATACTCAGATAGAGAGAGGGAGAGGGAAAGGATATTCAGATAGAGAGAGGGACAGGGAAAGGATACCCAGATAGGGAGAGGGATAGGGAGAGGATATTCAGATAGAGAGAGGGATAGGGAGAGGATATTCAGATAGAGAGACGGACAGGGAAAGGATACACAGATAGGGAGAGGGATAGGGAGAGGATATTCAGATAGAGAGAGGGATAGGGAGAGGATATTCAGATAGAGAGAGGGACAGGGAAAGGATACTCAGATAGAGAGAGGGAGAGGGAGAGGATACTCAGATAGAGAGAGGTATAGGGTGAGGATACACAGATAGAGAGAGGGATAGGGAGAGGATATTCAGATAGAGAGAGGGATAGGGAGAGGATATTCAGATAGAGAGAGGGACAGGGAAAGGATACTCAGATAGGGAGAGGGATAGGGAGAAGGATAGGGAGAGGATATTCAGATAGAGAGAGGGATAGGGAGAGGATACTCAGATAGAGAGAGGGATAGGGTGAGGATACTCAGATAGAGAGAGGGATAGGGAGAGGATATTCAAATAGAGAGAGGGATAGGGAGAGGATACTCAGATAGAGAGAGGGAGAGGGAGAGGATACTCAGATAGAGAGAGGGAGAGGGTGAGGATACTCAGATAGAGAGAGGGATAGAGAGAGGATAATCAGATAGTGAGAGGGATAGGGAGAGGATGCTCAGATAGAGAGAGGGATAGGGAGAGGATACTCAGATGGAGAGAGGGATAGGGAGAGGATACTCAGATAGAGAGAGGGATAGGGAGACAATACTCAGATAGTGAGAGGGATAGGGAGAGGATACTCATATAGAGAGAGGGATAGGGTGAGGATACTCAGATAGAGAGAGGGATAGGGAGACAATACTCAGATAGTGAGAGGGATAGGGTGAGGATATTCAGACAGAGAGAGATAGGGTGAGGATATTCAGACAGAGAGAGGGATAGAGAGTGGGATAGGGAGAGGATACTCAGATAGAGAGAGGGAGAGGGAGAGGATACTCAGATAAAGAGAGGGATAGGGAGATGATACTCAAATAGAGAGAGGGATAGGGAGAGGATACTCAGATAGAGAGAGGGAAAGGGAGAGGATACTCAGATAGAGAGAGGGAGAGGGTGAGGATACTCAGATAGAGAGAGGGATAGAGAGAGGATACTCAGATAGTGAGAGGGATAGGGAGAGGATACTCAGATAGAGAGAGGGATAGGGAGAGGATACTCAGATAGAGAGAGGGATAGGGTGAGGATACTCAGATAGAGAGAGGGATAGAGAGAGGATACTCAGATAGAGAGAGGGATAGGGAGAAGTTACGCAGATAGAGAGAGGAATAGGGAGAGGATACTCAGATAGAGAGAGGGATAGGGTGAGGATACACAGATAGAGAGAGGGATAGAGAGAGGATACTCAGATAGAGAGAGGGATAGGATAGGGAGAGTAAACTTAGATAGGGAGAGGGATAGGGAGAGGATACTTAGATAGAGAGAGGGATAGGGAGAGGATTCTCAGATAGAGAGAGGGACAGGGAAAGGATACTCAGATAGGGAAGGGGATAGGGAGAAGGATAGGGAGAGGATATTCAGATAGAGAGAGGGATAGGGAGACGATACTTAGATAGAGAGAGGGATAGGGTGAGGATACTCAGATAGAGAGAGGGATAGGGTGAGGATACTCAGATAGAGGGATAGGGTGAGGATACTCAGACAGAGAGAGGGATAGAGAGTGGGATAGGGAGAGGGATAGGGAGAGGATTCTCAGATAGAGAGAGGGATAGGGTGAGGATACACAGATAGAGAGAGGGATAGAGAGAGGATACTCAGATAGAGAGAGGGATAGGGAGAGGATACTTAGATAGTGAGAGCGATAGGGTGAGGATACTCAGATAGAGAGAGGGATAGGGAGAGGATACTCAAATAGAGAGAGGGATAGGGAGAGGATACTCAGATAGAGAGAGGGAGAGGGAGAGGATACTCAGATAGAGAGAGGGAGAGAGTGAGGATACTCAGATAGAGAGAGGGATAGAGAGAGGATACTCAGATAGTGAGAGGGATAGGGAGAGGATACTCAGATAGAGAGAGGGATAGGGAGAGGATACTCAGATGGAGAGAGGGATAGGGAGAGGATACTCAGATAGAGAGAGGGATAGGGAGACAATACTCAGATAGTGAGAGGGATAGGGAGAGGATACTCAGATAGAGAGAGGGATAGGGAGAGGATACTCAGATAGTGAGAGGGATAGGGAGAGGATACTCAGATAGAGAGAGGGATAGGGTGAGGATACTCAGATAAAGAGAGGGATAGGGAGAGGATACTCAGATAGAGAGAGGGATTTGGTGAGGATACTCAGATAGTGAGAGGGATAGGGAGAGGATGTTCAGATAGAGTGAGGGATAGGGAGAGGATACTCAGATAGAGAGAGGGATAGGGAGAGGATATTCAGACAGAGAAAGGGATAGGGAGAGGATACTCAGATAGAGAGAGGGAGAGGGAAAGGATATTCAGATAGAGAGAGGGACAGGGAAAGGATACCCAGATAGGGAGAGGGATAGGGAGAGGATATTCAGATAGAGAGAGGGACAGGGAAAGGATACCCAGATAGGGAGAGGGATAGGGAGAGGATATTCAGATAGAGAGAGGGATAGGGAGAGGATATTCAGATAGAGAGACGGACAGGGAAAGGATACACAGATAGGGAGAGGGATAGGGAGAGGATATTCAGATAGAGAGAGGGATAGGGAGAGGATATTCAGATAGAGAGAGGGACATGGAAAGGATACTCAGATAGAGAGAGGGAGAGGGAGAGGATACTCAGATAGAGAGAGGTATAGGGTGAGGATACACAGATAGAGAGAGGGATAGGGAGAGGATATTCAGATAGAGAGAGGGATAGGGAGAGGATATTCAGATAGAGAGAGGGACAGGGAAAGGATACTCAGATAGGGAGAGGGATAGGGAGAGGATACTCAGATAGAGAGAGGGATAGGGTGAGGATACTCAGATAGAGAGAGGGATAGGGAGAGGATATTCAAATAGAGAGAGGGATAGGGAGAGGATACTCAGATAGAGAGAGGGAGAGGGAGAGGATACTCAGATAGAGAGAGGGAGAGGGTGAGGATACTCAGATAGAGAGAGGGATAGGATGAAGATACTCAGATAGAGCGAGGGATAGGGAGAGGATACTCAGATAGAGAGAGGGATAGGGTGAGGATACTCAGATAGAGAGAGGGATAGGGTGAAGATACTCAGATAGAGGGAGGGATAGGGTGAGGATACTCAGATAGAGGGATAGGGTGAGGATACTCAAATAGAGAGAGATAGGGAGAGGGATAGGGAGAGGATACTCAGATAGAGAGAGAGATAGGGTGAGGATATTCAGACTGAGAGAGAGATAGGTTGAGGATATTCAGACAGACAGAGGGATAGAGAGTGGGATAGGGAGAGGATACTCAAATCGACAGAGGGATAGGGTGAGGATACTCAGATAGGGAGGGGGATAGGGAGAGTATACTCAGATAGAGAGAGGGATAGGGAGAGGATACTCAGATAGAGAGAGGGATAGGGAGAGGATATTCAGACAGAGAAAGGGATAGGGAGAGGATACTCAGATAGAGAGAGGGAGAGGGAGAGGATATTCGGATAGAGAGAGGGACAGGGAAAGGATACACAGATAGGGAGAGGGATAGGGAGAGGATATTCAGATAGAGAGAGGGATAGGGAGAGGATATTCAGATAGAGAGAGGGACAGGGAAAGGATACTCAGATAGAGAGAGGGATTGAGAGAGGATACTCAGATAGAGAGAGGGATAGGGTGAGGATACACAGATAGAGAGAGGGATAGGGAGAGGATGTTCAGATAGAGAGAGGGATAGGGAGAGGATATTCAGATAGAGACAGGGACAGGGAAAGGATACTCAGATAGGGAGAGGGATAGGGAGAAGGATAGGGAGAGGATATTCAGATAGAGAGAGGGATAGGGAGAGGATACTCAGATAGAGAGAGGGATAGGGTGAGGATACTCACATAGAGAGAGGGATAGAGAGAGGATACTCAGATAGAGAGAGGGATAGGGAGAAGTTACGCAGATAGAGAGAGGGATAGGGAGAGGATACTCAGATAGAGAGAGGGATAGGGTGAGGATACACAGATAGAGAGAGGGATAGAGAGAGGACACTCAGATAGAGAGAGGGATAGGATAGGGAGAGTAAACTTAGATAGGGAGAGGGATAGGGAGAGGATACTTAGATAGAGAGAGGGATAGGGAGAGGATACTCAGATACAGAGAGGGACAGGGAAAGGATACTCAGATAGGGAGGGGGATAGGGAGAAGGATAGGGAGAGGATATTCAGATAGAGAGAAGGATAGGGAGAGGATACTTAGATAGAGAGAGGGATAGGGTGAGGATACTCAGATAGAGAGAGGGATAGGGTGAGGATACTCAGATAGAGGGATAGGGTGAGGATACTCAGACAGAGAGAGGGATAGAGAGTGGGATAGGGAGAGGGATAGGGAGAGGATACTCAAATAGAGAGAGGGATAGGGTGAGGATACACAGATAGAGAGAGGGATAGAGAGAGGATACTCAATTAGAGAGAGGGATAGGGAGAGGATACTTAGATAGTGAGAACGATAGGGTGAGGATACTCAGATAGAGAGAGGGATAGGGAGAGGATACTCAGATAGAGAGAGGGAGAGGAAGAGGATACTCAGATAGAGAGAGGGATATGGTGGGGATACTCAGATAGTGAGAGGGATAGGGAGAGGATGTTCAGATAGAGTGAGGGATAGGGAGAGGATACTCAGATAGAGAGAGGGATAGGGAGAGGATACTCAGATAGAGAGAGGGAGAGGGAGAGGATACTCAGATCGAGAGAGGGATAGGGTGAGGATACTCAGATAGAGAGAGGGATAGGGAGAGGATACTCAGATAGAGAGAGGGATAGGGAGAGGATATTCAGATAGAGAGAGGGACAGGGAAAGGATACTCAGATAGGGAGAGGGATAGGGAGAAGGATAGGGAGAGGATATTCAGATAGAGAGAGGGATAGGGAGAGGATACTCAGATAGAGAGAGGGATAGGGTGAGGATACTCAGATAGAGAGAGGGATAGGGAGAGTATACTCAGATAGAGAGAGGGATAGGGTGAGGATACTCAGATAGAGAGAGGGATAGGGAGAGTATACTCAGATAGAGAGAGGGATAGGGAGAGGATACCCAGATAGAGACAGGGATAGGGAGAGGATATTCAGATAGAGAGAGGGATAGGGAGAGGATACTCAGATAGAGAGAGGGATAGGGTGAGGATACTCAGATAGAGAGAGGGATAGGGAGAGTATACTCAGATAGAGAGAGGGATAGGGAGAGGATACCCAGATAGAGACAGGGATAGGGAGAGGATATTCAGATAGAGAGAGGGATAGGGAGAGGATACTCAGATAGAGAGAGGGATAGGGTGAGGATACTCAGATAGAGAGAGGGATAGGGTGAAGATACTCAGATAGAGAGAGGGATAGGGTGAGGATACTCAGATAGAGAGAGGGATAGGGAGAGGATATTCTGATAGAGAGAGGGACAGGCGAAGGATACTCAGATAGAGAGAGGGATAGAGAGAGGATACTCAGATAGAGAGAGGGATAGGGAGAGGATACACAGATAGAGAGAGGGATAGGGAGAGGATATTCAGATAGAGACAGGGACAGGGAAAGGATACTCAGATAGGGAGAGGGATAGGGAGAAGGATAGGGAGAGGATATTCAGATAGAGAGAGGGATAGGGAGAGGATACTCAGATAGAGAGAGGGATAGGGTGAGGATACTCAGATAGAGAGAGGGATAGAGAGAGGATACTCAGATAGAGAGAGGGATAGGGAGAAGTTACGCAGATAGAGAGAGGAATAGGGAGAGGATACTCAGATAGAGAGAGGGATAGGGTGAGGATACACAGATAGAGAGAGGGATAGAGAGAGGATACTCAGATAGAGAGAGGGATAGGATAGGGAGAGTAAACTTAGATAGGGAGAGGGATAGGGAGAGGATACTTAGATAGAGAGAGGGATAGGGAGAGGATTCTCAGATAGAGAGAGGGACAGGGAAAGGATACTCAGATAGGGAAGGGGATAGGGAGAAGGATAGGGAGAGGATATTCAGATAGAGAGAGGGATAGGGAGACGATACTTAGATAGAGAGAGGGATAGGGTGAGGATACTCAGATAGAGAGAGGGATAGGGTGAGGATACTCAGATAGAGGGATAGGGTGAGGATACTCAGACAGAGAGAGGGATAGAGAGTGGGATAGGGAGAGGGATAGGGAGAGGATTCTCAGATAGAGAGAGGGATAGGGTGAGGATACACAGATAGAGAGAGGGATAGAGAGAGGATACTCAGATAGAGAGAGGGATAGGGAGAGGATACTTAGATAGTGAGAGCGATAGGGTGAGGATACTCAGATAGAGAGAGGGATAGGGAGAGGATACTCAGATAGAGAGAGGGAGAGGGAGAGGATACTCAGATAGAGAGAGGGATAGGGAGAGGATACTCAAATAGAGAGAGGGATAGGGAGAGGATACTCAGATAGAGAGAGGGAGAGGGAGAGGATACTCAGATAGAGAGAGGGAGAGAGTGAGGATACTCAGATAGAGAGAGGGATAGAGAGAGGATACTCAGATAGTGAGAGGGATAGGGAGAGGATACTCAGATAGAGAGAGGGATAGGGAGAGGATACTCAGATGGAGAGAGGGATAGGGAGAGGATACTCAGATAGAGAGAGGGATAGGGAGACAATACTCAGATAGTGAGAGGGATAGGGATAGGATACTCAGATAGAGAGAGGGATAGGGAGAGGATACTCAGATAGTGAGAGGGATAGGGAGAGGATACTCAGATAGAGAGAGGGATAGGGTGAGGATACTCAGATAAAGAGAGGGATAGGGAGAGGATACTCAGATAGAGAGAGGGATTTGGTGAGGATACTCAGATAGTGAGAGGGATAGGGAGAGGATGTTCAGATAGAGTGAGGGATAGGGAGAGGATACTCAGATAGAGAGAGGGATAGGGAGAGGATATTCAGACAGAGAAAGGGATAGGGAGAGGATACTCAGATAGAGAGAGGGAGAGGGAAAGGATATTCAGATAGAGAGAGGGACAGGGAAAGGATACCCAGATAGGGAGAGGGATAGGGAGAGGATATTCAGATAGAGAGAGGGATAGGGAGAGGATATTCAGATAGAGAGACGGACAGGGAAAGGATACACAGATAGGGAGAGGGATAGGGAGAGGATATTCAGATAGAGAGAGGGATAGGGAGAGGATATTCAGATAGAGAGAGGGACAGGGAAAGGATACTCAGATAGAGAGAGGGAGAGGGAGAGGATACTCAGATAGAGAGAGGTATAGGGTGAGGATACACAGATAGAGAGAGGGATAGGGAGAGGATATTCAGATAGAGAGAGGGATAGGGAGAGGATATTCAGATAGAGAGAGGGACAGGGAAAGGATACTCAGATAGGGAGAGGGATAGGGAGAAGGATAGGGAGAGGATATTCAGATAGAGAGAGGGATAGGGAGAGGATACTCAGATAGAGAGAGGGATAGGGTGAGGATACTCAGATAGAGAGAGGGATAGGGAGAGGATATTCAAATAGAGAGAGGGATAGGGAGAGGATACTCAGATAGAGAGAGGGAGAGGGAGAGGATACTCAGATAGAGAGAGGGAGAGGGTGAGGATACTCAGATAGAGAGAGGGATAGAGAGAGGATAATCAGATAGTGAGAGGGATAGGGAGAGGATGCTCAGATAGAGAGAGGGATAGGGAGAGGATACTCAGATGGAGAGAGGGATAGGGAGAGGATACTCAGATAGAGAGAGGGATAGGGAGACAATACTCAGATAGTGAGAGGGATAGGGAGAGGATACTCATATAGAGAGAGGGATAGGGTGAGGATACTCAGATAGAGAGAGGGATAGGGAGACAATACTCAGATAGTGAGAGGGATAGGGTGAGGATATTCAGACAGAGAGAGATAGGGTGAGGATATTCAGACAGAGAGAGGGATAGAGAGTGGGATAGGGAGAGGATACTCAGATAGAGAGAGGGAGAGGGAGAGGATACTCAGATAAAGAGAGGGATAGGGAGATGATACTCAAATAGAGAGAGGGATAGGGAGAGGATACTCAGATAGAGAGAGGGAAAGGGAGAGGATACTCAGATAGAGAGAGGGAGAGGGTGAGGATACTCAGATAGAGAGAGGGATAGAGAGAGGATACTCAGATAGTGAGAGGGATAGGGAGAGGATACTCAGATAGAGAGAGGGATAGGGAGAGGATACTCAGATGGAGAGAGGGATAGGGAGAGGATACTCAGATAGAGAGAGGGATAGGGAGACAATACTCAGATAGTGAGAGGGATAGGGAGAGGATACTCAGATAGAGAGAGGGATAGGGAGAGGATACTCAGATAGAGAGAGGGATAGGGAGAGGATACTCAGATAGTGAGATGGATAGGGTGAGGATACTCAGATATAGAGAGGGATAGGGAGAGGATACTCAGATAGAGAGAGGGATATGGTGAGGATACTCAGATAGTGAGAGGGATAGGGAGAGGATGTTCAGATAGAGTGAGGGATAATGAGAGGATACTCAGATAGAGAGAGGGATAGGGAGACAATACTCAGATAGTGAGAGGGATAGGGAGAGGATACTCAGATAGAGAGAGGGAGAGGGAGAGGATACTCAGATAGTGAGAGGGATAGGGAGAGGATACTCAGATAGTGAGAGGAATAAGGAGAGGATACTCAGATAGAGAGAGGGAGAGGGAGAGGATACTCAGATAGTGAGAGGGATAGGGAGAGGATACTCAGATAGTGAGAGGAATAAGGAGAGGATACTCAGATAGAGAGAGGGATAGGGTGAGGATACTCAGATAGACAGAGGGATAGGGTGAGGATACTCAGAAAGAGAGAGGGATAGGGTGAGGATACTCAGATAGAGAGATGGATAGGGAGAGGATACTCAGATAGAGAGAGGGATAGGGAGAGGATACTCAGATAGAGAGAGAGGGAGAGGGAGAGGATACTCAGATAGTGAGAGGGATAGGGAGAGGATACTCAGATAGTGAGAGGGAGAAGGAGAGGATACTCATATAGAGAGAGGGATAGGGAGAGGATACTCAGATAGAGAGAGGGAGAGGGAGAGGATACTCAGATAAAGAGAGGGATAGGGAGAGGATACTCAAATAGAGAGAGGGATAGGGAGAGGATACTCAGATAGAGAGAGGGAGCGGGAGAGGATACTCAGATAGAGAGAGGGAGAGGGTGAGGATACTCAGATAGAGAGAGGGATAGGGAGAGGATACTCAGATAGTGAGAGGGATAGGGAGAGGATACTCAGATAGAGAGAGGGATAGGGAGAGGATACTCAGATGGAGAGAGGGATAGGGAGAGGATACTCAGATAGAGAGAGGGATAGGGAGACAATACTCAGATAGTGAGAGGGATAGGGAGAGGATACTCAGATAGAGAGAGGGATAGGGAGAGGATACTCAGATAGAGAGAGGGATAGGGAGAGGATACTCAGATAGAGAGAGGGATAGGGTGAGGATACTCAGATATAGAGAGGGATAGGGAGAGGATACTCAGATAGAGAGGGGGATATGGTGAGGATACTCAGATAGTGAGAGGGATAGGGAGAGGATGTTCAGATAGAGTGAGGGATAGGGAGAGGATACTCAGATAGAGAGAGGGATAGGGAGAGGATACTCAGATAGAGAGAGGGATAGGGTGAGGATACTCAGATATAGAGAGGGATAGGGAGAGGATACTCAGATAGAGAGGGGGATATGGTGAGGATACTCAGATAGTGAGAGGGATAGGGAGAGGATGTTCAGATAGAGTGAGGGATAGGGAGAGGATACTCAGATAGAGAGAGGGATAGGGAGAGGATACTCAGATAGAGAGAGGGATAGGGAGAGGATACTCAGATAGAGAGAGGGATAGGGAGAGGATACTCAGATAGAGAGAGGGATAGGGAGAGGATACTCAGATAGAGAGAGGGATAGGGAGAGGATACTCAGATAGAGAGAGGGAGAGGGAGAGGATACTCAGATAGAGAGAGGGAGAGGGTAAGGATACTCAGATAGAGAGAGGGATAGAGAGAGGATAATCAGATAGTGAGGGGGATAGGGAGAGGATACTCAAATAGAGAGAGGGATAGGGAGAGGATACTCAGATAGTGAGAGGGATAAGGAGAGGATACTCAGATAGAGAGAGGGATAGGGTGAGGATACTCAGATAGAGAATGGGATAGAGAGAGGATACTCAAATCGACAGAGGGACAGGTAGGGGATACTCAGATAGAAAGAGGGATAGGGAGAGGATTTTCAGATAGAGAGAGGGATGGGGTGAGGATACTCAGATAGTGAGAGGGATAGGGAGAGGATACTCAGATAGAGAGAGGGAGAGGGAGAGGATACTCAGATAGTGAGAGGGATAGGGAGAGGATGTTCAGATAGAGAGAGGGATAGGGTGAGGATTCTCAGATAGTGAGAGGGATAGGGAGAGGATACTCAGATGGAGAGAGGGAGAGGGAGAGGATACTCAGATAGTGAGAGGGATAGGGAGAGGATACTCAGATAGTGAGAGGAATAAGGAGAGGATACTCAGATAGTGAGAGGGATAGGGAGAGGATACTCAGATGGAGAGAGGGATGGGGTGAGGATACTCAGATAGTGAGAGGGATAGGGAGAGGATACTCAGATAGAGAGAGGGATGGGGTGAGGATACTCAGATAGTGAGAGGGATAGGGAGAGGATACTCAGATAGAGAGAGGGATAGGGAGAGGATACTCAGATAGAGACAGGGATAGGGAGAGGATACACAGATAGAGAGAGGGATAGGGTGAGGATACTCAGATATAGAGAGGGATAGGGAGAGGATACTCAGATAGAGAGGGGGATAGGGAGAGGATACTCAGATAGTGAGAGGGATAGGGTGAGGATACTCAGATATAGAGAGGGAGAGGGAGAGGATACTCAGATAGAGAGAGGGATAGGGAGAGGATACTCAGATAGTGAGAGGGATAGGGTGAGGATACTCAGATATAGAGAGGGATAGGGAGAGGATACCCAGATAGAGAGAGGGATAGGGAGAGGATACTCAGATAGAGAGAGGGATAGGGAGAGGATACTCAGATAGTGAGAGGGATAGGGAGAGGATACTCAGATAGAGAGAGGGATAGGGAGAGGATACTCAGATATAGAGAGGGATAGGGAGAGGATACTCAGATAGTGAGAGGGATAGGGAGAGGATACTCAGATAGTGAGAGGAATAAGGAGAGGATATTCAGACAGAGAGAGATAGGGTGAGGATATTCAGACAGAGAGAGGGATAGAGAGTGGGATAGGGAGAGGATACTCAAATCGACAGAGGGACATGTAGGGGATACTCAGATAGAAAGAGGGATAGGGAGAGGATACTCAGATAGAGAGAGGGATGGGGTGAGGATACTCAGATAGAGAGAGGGATAGGGAGAGGATACTCAGATAGAGAGAGGGATAGGGTGAGGATACTCAGATAGAGAGAGGGATGGGCAGAGGATACTCAGATAGAGAGAGGGATAGGCAGAGGATACTCAGATAGAGAGAGGGATAGAGAGAGGATACTCAGATAGAGAGAGGGATAGGGTGAGGATACTCAGATAGAGAATGGGATAGAGAGAGGATACTCAGAAAGAGAGAGGGATAGGGAGAGGATACTCAGATAGAGAGAGGGATAGGGAGACAATACTCAGATAGTGAGAGGGATAGGGAGAGGATACTCAGATAGAGAGAGGGATAGGGTCAGGATACTCAGATAGAGAGAGGGATAGGGAGACAATACTCAGATAGTGAGAGGGATAGGGAGAGGATACTCAGATAGAGAGAGGGATAGGGTGAGGATACTCAGATAGAGAGAGGGAGAGGGTAAGGATACTCAGATAGAGAGATGGATAGGGAGAGGATATTCAGATAGTGAGAGGGATAGGGAGAGGATACTCAGATAGAGAGAGGGAGAGGGTGAGGATACTCAGATAGAGAGAGGGATAGGGAGAGGATACTCAGATAGAGAGAGGGATAGGGAGAGGATACTCAAATAGAGAGAGGGATAGGGAGAGGATACTCAGATAGAGAGAGGGAGAGGGAGAGGATACTCAGATAGAGAGAGGGAGAGGGTAAGGATACTCAGATAGAGAGAGGGATAGAGAGAGGATAATCAGATAGTGAGGGGGATAGGGAGAGGATACTCAGATAGAGAGAGGGATAGGGAGAGGATACTCAGATGGAGAGAGGGATAGGGAGAGGATACTCAGATAGAGAGAGGGATAGGGGGACAATACTCAGATAGTGAGAGGGATAGGGTGAGGATATTCAGACAGAGAGAGATAGGGTGAGGATATTCAGACAGAGAGAGGGATAGAGAGTGGGATAGGGAGAGGATACTCAAATCGACAGAGGGACAGGTAGGGGATACTCAGATAGAAAGAGGGATAGGGAGAGGATTTTCAGATAGAGAGAGGGATGGGGTGAGGATACTCAGATAGAGAGAGGGATAGGGTGAGGATACTCAGATAGTAAGAGGGATAGGGTGAGGATACTCAGATATAGAGAGGGATAGGGAGAGGATACCCAGATAGAGAGAGGGATAGGGAGACAATACTCAGATAGTGAGAGGGATAGGGTGAGGATATTCAGACAGAGAGAGATAGGGTGAGGATATTCAGACAGAGAGAGGGATAGTGAGTGGGATAGGGAGAGGATACTCAGATAGAGAGAGGGATATGGAGAGGATACTCAGATAGAGAGAGGGATAGGGAGAGGATACTCAGATAGAGAGAGGGATAGGGTGAGGATACTCAGATAGAGAGAGGGATGGGCAGAGGATACTCAGATAGAGAGAGGGATAGGGAGAGGATACTCAGATAGAGAGAGGGATAGGGAGAGGATACTCAAATAGAGAGAGGGATAGGGAGAGGATACTCAGATAGAGAGAGGGAGAGGGAGAGGATACTCAGATAGAGAGAGGGAGAGGGTAAGGATACTCAGATAGAGAGAGGGATAGAGAGAGGATAATCAGATAGTGAGAGGGATAGGGAGAGGATACTCAGATAGAGAGAGGGATAGGGAGAGGATACTCAGATAGTGAGAGGGATAACGAGAGGATACTCAGATAGAGAGAGGGAGAGGGAGAGGATACTCAGATAGTGAGAGGGATAAGGAGAGGATACTCATATAGAGAGAGGGATAGGGTGAGGATACTCAGATAGAGAGAGGGATAGGGAGAGGATACTCAGATAGAGAGAGGGATAGGGAGAGGATACTCAGATAGAGAGAGGGATAGGGAGAGGATACTCAGATAGTGAGAGGGATAGGGTGAGGATACTCAGATAGAGAGAGGGATAGGGAGAGGATACTCAGATAGAGAGAGGGATAGGGAGAGGATATTCAGATAGAGAGAGGGATAGGGAGAGGATACTCAGATAGAGAGTGGGATAGGGAGAGGATACTCAAATCGACAGAGGGACATGTAGGGGATACTCAGATAGAGAGAGGGATAAGGAGAGGATACTCATATAGAGAGAGGGATAGGGTGAGGATACTCAGATAGAGAGAGGGATAGGGAGAGGATACTCAGATAGAGAGAGGGATAGGGAGAGGATACTCAGATAGAGAGAGGGATAGGGAGAGGATACTCAGATAGTGAGAGGGATAGGGTGAGGATACTCAGATTTAGAGAGGGATAGGGAGAGGATACTCAGATAGAGAGAGGGATAGGGAGACAATACTCAGATAGTGAGAGGGATAGGGTGAGGATATTCAGACAGAGAGAGATAGGGTGAGGATATTCAGACAGAGAGAGGGATAGAGAGTGGGATAGGGAGAGGATACTCAGATAGAGAGAGGGAGAGGGAGAGGATACTCAGATAAAGAGAAGGATAGGGAGATGATACTCAAATAGAGAGAGGGATAGGGAGAGGATACTCAGATAGAGAGAGGGAAAGGGAGAGGATACTCAGATAGAGAGAGGGAGAGGGTGAGGATACTCAGATAGAGGGAGGGATAGAGAGAGGATACTCAGATAGTGAGAGGGATAGGGAGAGGATACTCAGATAGAGAGAGGGATAGGGAGAGGATACTCAGATGGAGAAAGGGATAGGGAGAGGATACTCAGATAGAGAGAGGGATAGGGAGACAATACTCAGATAGTGAGAGGGATAGGGAGAGGATACTCAGATAGAGAGAGGGATAGGGAGAGGATACTCAGATAGAGAGAGGGATAGGGAGAAGATACTCAGATAGTGAGATGGATAGGGTGAGGATACTCAGATATAGAGAGGGATAGGGAGAGGATACTCAGATAGAGAGAGGGATATGGTGAGGATACTCAGATAGTGAGAGGGGTAGGGAGAGGATGTTCAGATAGAGTGAGGGATAGGGAGAGGATACTCAGATAGAGAGAGGGATAGGGAGAGGATACTCAGATAGTGAGAGGGATAAGGAGAGGATACTCAGATAGAGAGAGGGAGAGGGAGAGGATACTCAGATAGTGAGAGGGATAAGGAGAGGATACTCATATAGAGAGAGGGATAGGGTGAGGATACTCAGATAGAGAGAGGGATAGGGAGAGGATACTCAGATAGAGAGAGGGATAGGGAGAGGATACTCAGAGAGAGAGTGGGATAGGGAGAGGATATTCAGATAGAGAGAGGGATAGGGAGAGGATACTCAGATAGAGAGTGGGATAGGGAGAGGATACTCAAATCGACAGAGGGACATGTAGGGGATACTCAGATAGAGAGTGGGATAGGGAGAGGATACTCAGATAGAGAGAGGGAGAGGGAGAGGATACTCAGATAAAGAGAAGGATAGGGAGATGATACTCAAATAGAGAGAGGGATAGGGAGAGGATACTCAGATAGAGAGAGGGAAAGGGAGAGGATACTCAGATAGAGAGAGGGAGAGGGTGAGGATACTCAGATAGAGGGAGGGATAGAGAGAGGATACTCAGATAGTGAGAGGGATAGGGAGAGGATACTCAGATAGAGAGAGGGATAGGGAGAGGATACTCAGATGGAGAAAGGGATAGGGAGAGGATACTCAGATAGAGAGAGGGATAGGGAGACAATACTCAGATAGTGAGAGGGATAGGGAGAGGATACTCAGATAGAGAGAGGGATAGGGAGAGGATACTCAGATAGAGAGAGGGATAGGGAGAAGATACTCAGATAGTGAGATGGATAGGGTGAGGATACTCAGATATAGAGAGGGATAGGGAGAGGATACTCAGATAGAGAGAGGGATATGGTGAGGATACTCAGATAGTGAGAGGGGTAGGGAGAGGATGTTCAGATAGAGTGAGGGATAGGGAGAGGATACTCAGATAGAGAGAGGGATAGGGAGAGGATACTCAGATAGTGAGAGGGATAAGGAGAGGATACTCAGATAGAGAGAGGGAGAGGGAGAGGATACTCAGATAGTGAGAGGGATAAGGAGAGGATACTCATATAGAGAGAGGGATAGGGTGAGGATACTCAGATAGAGAGAGGGATAGGGAGAGGATACTCAGATAGAGAAAGGGATAGGGAGAGGATACTCAGAGAGAGAGTGGGATAGGGAGAGGATATTCAGATAGAGAGAGGGATAGGGAGAGGATACTCAGATAGAGAGTGGGATAGGGAGAGGATACTCAAATCGACAGAGGGACATGTAGGGGATACTCAGATAGAGAGTGGGATAGGGAGAGGATACTCAAATCGACAGAGGGACATGTAGGGGATACTCAGATAGAGAGAGGGATAAGGAGAGGATACTCATATAGAGAGAGGGATAGGGTGAGGATACTCAGATAGAGAGAGGGATAGGGAGAGGATACTCAGATAGAGAGAGGGATAGGGAGAGGATACTCAGATAGAGAGAGGGATAGGGAGAGGATACTCAGATAGTGAGAGGGATAGGGTGAGGATCCTCAGATTTAGAGAGGGATAGGGAGAGGATACTCAGATAGAGAGAGGGATAGGGAGACAATACTCAGATAGTGAGAGGGATAGGGTGAGGATATTCAGACAGAGAGAGATAGGGTGAGGATATTCAGACAGAGAGAGGGATAGAGAGTGGGATAGGGAGAGGATACTCAGATAGAGAGAGGGAGAGGGAGAGGATACTCAGATAAAGAGAAGGATAGGGAGATGATACTCAAATAGAGAGAGGGATAGGGAGAGGATACTCAGATAGAGAGAGGGGGAGAGGGAGAGGATACTCAGATAGTGAGAGGGATAGGGAGAGGATACTCAGATAGAGAGAGGGATAGGGAGAGGATACTCAGATGGAGAAAGGGATAGGGAGAGGATACTCAGATAGAGAGAGGGATAGGGAGACAATACTCAGATAGTGAGAGGGATAGGGAGAGGATACTCAGATAGAGAGAGTGATAGGGAGAGGATACTCAGATAGAGAGAGGGATAGGGAGAGGATACTCAGATAGTGAGATGGATAGGGTGAGGATACTCAGATATAGAGACGGATAGGGAGAGGATACTCAGATTGAGAGAGGGATATGGTGAGGATACTCAAATAGTGAGAGGGGTAGGGAGAGGATGTTCAGATAGAGAGAGGGAGAGGGAGAGGATACTCAGATAGTGAGAGGGATAGGGAGAGGATACTCAGATAGTGAGAGGAATAAGGAGAGGATACTCAGATAGAGAGAGGGATAGGGTGAGGATACTCAGATAGAGAGAGGGATAGGGTGAGGATACTCAGAAAGAGAGAGGGATAGGGTGAGGATACTCAGATAGAGAGATGGATAGGGAGAGGATACTCAGATAGAGAGAGGGATAGGGAGAGGATACTCAGATAGAGAGAGGGGGAGAGGGAGAGGATACTCAGATAGTGAGAGGGATAGGGAGAGGATACTCAGATAGTGAGAGGGATAAGGAGAGGATACTCATATAGAGAGAGGGATAGGGAGAGGATACTCAGATAGAGAGAGGGATAGGGAGAGGATACTCAAATAGAGAGAGGGATAGGGAGAGGATACTCAGATAGAGAGAGGGAGCGGGAGAGGATACTCAGATAGAGAGAGGGAGAGGGTGAGGATACTCAGATAGAGAGAGGGATAGGGAGAGGATACTCAGATAGTGAGAGGGATAGGGAGAGGATACTCAGATAGAGAGAGGGATAGGGAGAGGATACTCAGATGGAGAGAGGGATAGGGAGAGGATACTCAGATAGAGAGAGGGATAGGGAGACAATACTCAGATAGTGAGAGGGATAGGGAGAGGATACTCAGATAGAGAGAGGGATAGGGAGAGGATACTCAGATAGAGAGAGGGATAGGGAGAGGATACTCAGATAGTGAGAGGGATAGGGTGAGGATACTCAGATATAGAGGGGGATATGGTGAGGATACTCAGATAGTGAGAGGGATAGGGAGAGGATGTTCAGATAGAGTGAGGGATAGGGAGAGGATACTCAGATAGAGAGAGGGATAGGGAGACAATACTCAGATAGTGAGAGGGATAGGGAGAGGATACTCAGATAGAGAGAGGGATAGGGAGAGGATACTCAGATAGTGAGAGGGATAGGGTGAGGATACTCAGATATAGAGAGGGATAGGGAGAGGATACCCAGATAGAGAGAGGGAGCGGGAGAGGATACTCAGATAGAGAGAGGGATAGGGTGAGGATACTCAGATAGAGAGAGGGATAGGGAGACAATACTCAGATAGTGAGAGGGATAGGGTGAGGATATTCAGACAGAGAGAGGGATAGAGAGTGGGATAGGGAGAGGATACTCAAATCGACAGAGGGACATGTAGGGGATACTAAGATAGAGAGAGGGATAGGGAGAGGATACTCAGATAGAGAGAGGGATAGGGTGAGGATACTCAGATAGAGAGAGGGATGGGCAGAGGATACTCAGATAGAGAGAGGGATAGGCAGAGGATACTCAGATAGAGAGAGGGATAGAGAGAGGATACTCAGATAGAGAGAGGGATAGGGTGAGCATACTCAGATAGAGAGAGGGATAGGGAGAGGATACTCAGATAGAGAGAGGGATAGGGAGAGGATACTCAGATAGAGAGAGGGATAGGGAGAGGATACTCAGATAGAGAGAGGGATAGGGAGACAATACTCAGATAGTGAGAGGGATAGGGTGAGGATATTCAGACAGAGAGAGATAGGGTGAGGATATTCAGACAGAGAGAGGGATAGAGAGTGGGATAGGGAGAGGATACTCAGATAGAGAGAGGGAGAGGGAGAGGATACTCAGATAAAGAGAGGGATAGGGAGATGATACTCAAATAGAGAGAGGGATAGGGAGAGGATACTCAGATAGAGAGAGGGAAAGGGAGAGGATACTCAGATAGAGAGAGGGAGAGGGTGAGGATACTCAGATAGAGAGAGGGATAGAGAGAGGATACTCAGATAGTGAGAGGGATAGGGAGAGGATACTCAGATAGAGAGAGGGATAGGGAGAGGATACTCAGATGGAGAAAGGGATAGGGAGAGGATACTCAGATAGAGAGAGGGATAGGGAGACAATACTCAGATAGTGAGAGGGATAGGGAGAGGATACTCAGATAGAGAGAGGGATAGGGAGAGGATACTCAGATAGAGAGAGGGATAGGGAGAGGATACTCAGATAGTGAGATGGATAGGGTGAGGATACTCAGATATAGAGAGGGATAGGGAGAGGATACTCAGATAGAGAGAGGGATATGGTGAGGATACTCAGATAGTGAGAGGGATAGGGAGAGGATGTTCAGATAGAGTGAGGGATAGGGAGAGGATACTCAGATAGAGAGAGGGATAGAGAGAGGATACTCAGATAGAGAGAGGGATAGGGTGAGCATACTCAGATAGAGAGAGGGATAGGGAGAGGATACTCAGATAGAGAGAGGGATAGGGAGAGGATACTCAAATAGAGAGAGGGATAGGGAGAGGATACTCAGATAGAGAGAGGGATAGGGAGACAATACTCAGATAGTGAGAGGGATAGGGAGAGGATACTCAGATAGAGAGAGGGAGAGGGAGAGGATACTCAGATAGTGAGAGGGATAGGGAGAGGATACTCAGATAGTGAGAGGAATAAGGAGAGGATACTCAGATAGAGAGAGGGATAGGGTGAGGATACTCAGATAGAGAGAGGGATAGGGTGAGGATACTCAGAAAGAGAGAGGGATAGGGTGAGGATACTCAGATAGAGAGATGGATAGGGAGAGGATACTCAGATAGAGAGAGGGATAGGGAGAGGATACTCAGATAGAGA
Organism: Sthenelais limicola; assembly: GCA_942159475.1. Lineage (NCBI taxonomy): Eukaryota > Metazoa > Annelida > Polychaeta > Phyllodocida > Sigalionidae > Sthenelais > Sthenelais limicola. Next base: position 84,040,089 of record OW804101.1, on the reverse strand, counting down.
GAGGGAGAGGGAGAGGATACTCAGATAAAGAGAGGGATAGGGAGAGGATACTCAAATAGAGAGAGGGATAGGGAGAGGATACTCAGATAGAGAGAGGGAGCGGGAGAGGATACTCAGATAGAGAGAGGGAGAGGGTGAGGATACTCAGATAGAGAGAGGGATAGGGAGAGGATACTCAGATAGTGAGAGGGATAGGGAGAGGATACTCAGATAGAGAGAGGGATAGGGAGAGGATACTCAGATGGAGAGAGGGATAGGGAGAGGATACTCAGATAGAGAGAGGGATAGGGAGACAATACTCAGATAGTGAGAGGGATAGGGAGAGGATACTCAGATAGAGAGAGGGATAGGGAGAGGATACTCAGATAGAGAGAGGGATAGGGAGAGGATACTCAGATAGTGAGAGGGATAGGGAGAGGATACTCAGATAGTGAGAGGAATAAGGAGAGGATACTCAGATAGAGAGAGGGATAGGGTGAGGATACTCAGATAGAGAGAGGGATAGGGTGAGGATACTCAGAAAGAGAGAGGGATAGGGAGAGGATACTCAGATAGTGAGATGGATAGGGTGAGGATACTCAGATAAAGAGAGGGATAGGGAGAGGATACTCAGATAGAGAGGGGGATATGGTGAGGATACTCAGATAGTGAGAGGGATAGGGAGAGGATGTTCAGATAGAGTGAGGGATAGGGAGAGGATACTCAGATAGAGAGAGCGATAGGGAGAGGGTACTCAGATAGAGAGAGGGATAGGGTGAGGATACTTAGATAGAAAGAGGGTTAGGGTGAGGATACTCAGATAGAGAGAGGGAGAGGGAGAGGATACTCAGATAGTGAGAGGGATAGGGAGAGGATACTCAGATAGAGAGAGGGATAGGGTGAGGATACTCAGATAGAGAGAGGGATAGGGAGAGGATATTCAGATAGAGCGTGTGATAGAGAGAGGATACTCAGATAGTGAGAGGGATAGGGAGAGGATACTCAGATAGAGAGAGGGATAGGGAGAGGATACTCAGATGGAGAAAGGGATAGGGAGAGGATACTCAGATAGAGAGAGGGATAGGGAGACAATACTCAGATAGTGAGAGGGATAGGGAGAGGATACTCAGATAGAGAGAGGGATAGGGAGAGGATACTCAGATAGAGAGAGGGATAGGGAGAGGATACTCAGATAGTGAGATGGATAGGGTGAGGATACTCAGATATAGAGAGGGATAGGGAGAGGATACTCAGATAGAGAGAGGGATATGGTGAGGATACTCAGATAGTGAGAGGGATAGGGAGAGGATGTTCAGATAGAGTGAGGGATAGGGAGAGGATACTCAGATAGAGAGAGGGATAGAGAGAGGATACTCAGATAGAGAGAGGGATAGGGTGAGCATACTCAGATAGAGAGAGGGATAGGGAGAGGATACTCAGATAGAGAGAGGGATAGGGAGAGGATACTCAAATAGAGAGAGGGATAGGGAGAGGATACTCAGATAGAGAGAGGGATAGGGAGACAATACTCAGATAGTGAGAGGGATAGGGAGAGGATACTCAGATAGAGAGAGGGAGAGGGAGAGGATACTCAGATAGTGAGAGGGATAGGGAGAGGATACTCAGATAGTGAGAGGAATAAGGAGAGGATACTCAGATAGAGAGAGAGATAGGGTGAGGATACTCAGATAGAGAGAGGGATAGGGTGAGGATACTCAGAAAGAGAGAGGGATAGGGTGAGGATACTCAGATAGAGAGATGGATAGGGAGAGGATACTCAGATAGAGAGAGGGATAGGGAGAGGATACTCAGATAGAGAGAGGGGGAGAGGGAGAGGATACTCAGATAGTGAGAGGGATAGGGAGAGGATACTCAGATAGTGAGAGGGATAAGGAGAGGATACTCATATAGAGAGAGGGATAGGGAGAGGATACTCAGATAGAGAGAGGGAGAGGGAGAGGATACTCAGATAAAGAGAGGGATAGGGAGAGGATACTCAAATAGAGAGAGGGATAGGGAGAGGATACTCAGATAGAGAGAGGGAGCGGGAGAGGATACTCAGATAGAGAGAGGGAGAGGGTGAGGATACTCAGATAGAGAGAGGGATAGGGAGAGGATACTCAGATAGTGAGAGGGATAGGGAGAGGATACTCAGATAGAGAGAGGGATAGGGAGAGGATACTCAGATGGAGAGAGGGATAGGGAGAGGATACTCAGATAGAGAGAGGGATAGGGAGACAATACTCAGATAGTGAGAGGGATAGGGAGAGGATACTCAGATAGAGAGAGGGATAGGGAGAGGATACTCAGATAGAGAGAGGGATAGGGAGAGGATACTCAGATAGTGAGAGGGATAGGGAGAGGATACTCAGATAGTGAGAGGAATAAGGAGAGGATACTCAGATAGAGAGAGGGATAGGGTGAGGATACTCAGATAGAGAGAGGGATAGGGTGAGGATACTCAGAAAGAGAGAGGGATAGGGAGAGGATACTCAGATAGTGAGATGGATAGGGTGAGGATACTCAGATAAAGAGAGGGATAGGGAGAGGATACTCAGATAGAGAGGGGGATATGGTGAGGATACTCAGATAGTGAGAGGGATAGGGAGAGGATGTTCAGATAGAGTGAGGGATAGGCAGAGGATACTCAGATAGAGAGAGGGATAGGGAGACAATACTCAGATAGTGAGAGGGATAGGGAGAGGATACTCAGATAGAGAGAGGGATAGGGAGAGGATACTCAGATAGAGAGAGGGATAGGGAGAGGATACTCAGATAGTGAGAGGGATAGGGTGAGGATACTCAGATATAGAGAGGGATAGGGAGAGGATACTCAGATAGAGAGGGGGATAGGGAGAGGATACTCAGATAGAGAGAGGGATAGGGAGAGGATACTCAGATGGAGAAAGGGATAGGGAGAGGATACTCAGATAGAGAGAGGGATAGGGAGACAATACTCAGATAGTGAGAGGGATAGGGAGAGGATACTCAGATAGAGAGAGGGATAGGGAGAGGATACTCAGATAGAGAGAGGGATAGGGAGAGGATACTCAGATAGTGAGATGGATAGGGTGAGGATACTCAGATATAGAGAGGGATAGGGAGAGGATACTCAGATAGAGAGAGGGATATGGTGAGGATACTCAGATAGTGAGAGGGATAGGGAGAGGATGTTCAGATAGAGTGAGGGATAGGGAGAGGATACTCAGATAGAGAGAGGGATAGAGAGAGGATACTCAGATAGAGAGAGGGATAGGGTGAGCATACTCAGATAGAGAGAGGGATAGGGAGAGGATACTCAGATAGAGAGAGGGATAGGGAGAGGATACTCAAATAGAGAGAGGGATAGGGAGAGGATGTTCAGATAGAGTGAGGGATAGGGAGAGGATACTCAGATAGAGAGAGGGATAGGGAGACAATACTCAGATAGTGAGAGGGATAGGGAGAGGATACTCAGATAGAGAGAGGGATAGGGAGAGGATACTCAGATAGTGAGAGGGATAGGGTGAGGATACTCAGATATAGAGAGGGATAGGGAGAGGATACTCAGATAGAGAGAGGGAGCGGGAGAGGATACTCAGATAGAGAGAGGGAGAGGGTGAGGATACTCAGATAGAGAGAGGGATAGGGAGAGGATACTCAGATAGTGAGAGGGATAGGGAGAGGATACTCAGATAGAGAGAGGGATAGGGAGAGGATACTCAGATGGAGAGAGGGATAGGGAGAGGATACTCAGATAGAGAGAGGGATAGGGAGACAATACTCAGATAGTGAGAGGGATAGGGAGAGGATACTCAGATAGAGAGAGGGATAGGGAGAGGATACTCAGATAGAGAGAGGGATAGGGAGAGGATACTCAGATAGTGAGAGGGATAGGGTGAGGATACTCAGATATAGAGAGGGATAGGGAGAGGATACTCAGATAGAGAGGGGGATATGGTGAGGATACTCAGATAGTGAGAGGGATAGGGAGAGGATGTTCAGATAGAGTGAGGGATAGGGAGAGGATACTCAGATGGAGAGAGGGATAGGGAGAGGATACTCAGATAGAGAGAGGGATAGGGAGACAATACTCAGATAGTGAGAGGGATAGGGAGAGGATACTCAGATGGAGAGAGGGATAGGGAGAGGATACTCAGATGGAGAGAGGGATAGGGAGAGGATACTCAGATAGAGAGAGGGATAGGGAGACAATACTCAGATAGTGAGAGGGATAGGGAGAGGATACTCAGATAGAGAGAGGGATAGGGAGAGGATACTCAGATAGTGAGAGGGATAGGGTGAGGATACTCAGATATAGAGAGGGATAGGGAGAGGATACTCAGATAGAGAGAGGGATAGGGAGAGGATACTCAGATAGAGAGAGGGATAGGGAGACAATACTCAGATAGTGAGAGGGATAGGGTGAGGATATTCAGACAGAGAGAGATAGGGTGAGGATATTCAGACAGAGAGAGGGATAGAGAGTGGGATAGGGAGAGGATACTCAGATAGAGAGAGGGAGAGGGAGAGGATACTCAGATAGAGAGAGGGATAGGGTGAGGATACTCAGATAGAGAGAGGGATAGGGGGACAATACTCAGATAGAGAGAGGGATAGGGAGAGGATACTCAAATCGACAGAGGGACATGTAGGGGATACTCAGATAGAGAGAGGGATAGGGAGAGGATACTCAAATAGAGAGAGGGATAGGGTGAGGATACTCAGATAGAGAGAGGGATAGGCAGAGGATACTCAGATAGAGAGAGGGATAGAGAGAGGATACTCAGATAGAGAGAGGGATAGGGTGAGCATACTCAGATAGAGAGAGGGATAGGGAGAGGATACTCAGATAGAGAGAGGGATAGGGAGAGGATACTCAAATAGAGAGAGGGATAGGGAGAGGATACTCAGATAGAGAGAGGGATAGGGAGACAATACTCAGATAGTGAGAGGGATAGGGAGAGGATACTCAGATAGAGAGAGGGAGAGGGAGAGGATACTCAGATAGTGAGAGGGATAGGGAGAGGATACTCAGATAGTGAGAGGAATAAGGAGAGGATACTCAGATAGAGAGAGGGATAGGGTGAGGATACTCAGATAGAGAGAGGGATAGGGTGAGGATACTCAGAAAGAGAGAGGGATAGGGTGAGGATACTCAGATAGAGAGATGGATAGGGAGAGGATACTCAAATAGAGAGAGGGATAGGGAGAGGATACTCAGATAGAGAGAGGGAGCGGGAGAGGATACTCAGATAGAGAGAGGGAGAGGGTGAGGATACTCAGATAGAGAGAGGGATAGGGTGAGGATACTCAGATATAGAGAGGGATAGGGTGAGGATACTCAGATAGAGAGAGGGATAGGGAAAGGATACTCAGATAGTGAGAGGGATAGGGAGAGGATGTTCAGATAGAGAGAGGGATAGGGAGAGGATACTCAGATAGAGAGAGGGATAGGGTGAGGATACTCAGATAAAGAGAGGGATAGGGAGAGGATACTCAGATAGAGAGAGGGATAGGGAGAGGATACTCAGATAGAGAGAGGGATAGGGTGAGGATACTCAGATAAAGAGAGGGATAGGGAGAGGATACTCAGATAGAGAGGGGGATATGGTGAGGATACTCAGATAGTGAGAGGGATAGGGAGAGGATGTTCAGATAGAGTGAGGGATAGGGAGAGGATACTCAGATAGAGAGAGGGATAGGGAGACAATACTCAGATAGTGAGAGGGATAGGGAGAGGATACTCAGATAGAGAGAGGGATAGGGAGAGGATACTCAGATAGAGAGAGGGATAGGGAGAGGATACTCAGATAGTGAGAGGGATAGGGTGAGGATACTCAGATATAGAGAGGGATAGGGAGAGGATACTCAGATAGAGAGGGGGATAGGGAGAGGATACTCAGATAGAGAGAGGGATAGGGAGAGGATACTCAGATGGAGAAAGGGATAGGGAGAGGATACTCAGATAGAGAGAGGGATAGGGAGACAATACTCAGATAGTGAGAGGGATAGGGAGAGGATACTCAGATAGAGAGAGGGATAGGGAGAGGATACTCAGATAGAGAGAGGGATAGGGAGAGGATACTCAGATAGTGAGATGGATAGGGTGAGGATACTCAGATATAGAGAGGGATAGGGAGAGGATACTCAGATAGAGAGAGGGATATGGTGAGGATACTCAGATAGTGAGAGGGATAGGGAGAGGATTTCAGATAGAGTGAGGGATAGGGAGAGGATACTCAGATAGAGAGAGGGATAGAGAGAGGATACTCAGATAGAGAGAGGGATAGGGTGAGCATACTCAGATAGAGAGAGGGATAGGGAGAGGATACTCAGATAGAGAGAGGGATAGGGAGAGGATACTCAAATAGAGAGAGGGATAGGGAGAGGATACTCAGATAGAGAGAGGGATAGGGAGACAATACTCAGATAGTGAGAGGGATAGGGAGAGGATACTCAGATAGAGAGAGGGAGAGGGAGAGGATACTCAGATAGTGAGAGGGATAGGGAGAGGATACTCAGATAGTGAGAGGAATAAGGAGAGGATACTCAGATAGAGAGAGTGATAGGGTGAGGATACTCAGATAGAGAGAGGGATAGGGTGAGGATACTCAGAAAGAGAGAGGGATAGGGTGAGGATACTCAGATAGAGAGATGGATAGGGAGAGGATACTCAGATAGAGAGAGGGATAGGGAGAGGATACTCAGATAGAGAGAGGGGGAGAGGGAGAGGATACTCAGATAGTGAGAGGGATAGGGAGAGGATACTCAGATAGTGAGAGGGATAAGGAGAGGATACTCATATAGAGAGAGGGATAGGGAGAGGATACTCAGATAGAGAGAGGGAGAGGGAGAGGATACTCAGATAAAGAGAGGGATAGGGAGAGGATACTCAAATAGAGAGAGGGATAGGGAGAGGATACTCAGATAGAGAGAGGGAGCGGGAGAGGATACTCAGATAGAGAGAGGGAGAGGGTGAGGATACTCAGATAGAGAGAGGGATAGGGAGAGGATACTCAGATAGTGAGAGGGATAGGGAGAGGATACTCAGATAGAGAGAGGGATAGGGAGAGGATACTCAGATGGAGAGAGGGATAGGGAGAGGATACTCAGATAGAGAGAGGGATAGGGAGACAATACTCAGATAGTGAGAGGGATAGGGAGAGGATACTCAGATAGAGAGAGGGATAGGGAGAGGATACTCAGATAGAGAGAGGGATAGGGAGAGGATACTCAGATAGTGAGAGGGATAGGGTGAGGATACTCAGATATAGAGAGGGATAGGGTGAGGATACTCAGATAGAGAGAGGGATAGGGAAAGGATACTCAGATAGTGAGAGGGATAGGGAGAGGATGTTCAGATAGAGAGAGGGATAGGGAGAGGAAACTCAGATAGAGAGAGGGATAGGGTGAGGATACTCAGATAAAGAGAGGGATAGGGAGAGGATACTCAGATAGAGAGAGGGATAGGGAGAGGATACTCAGATAGAGAGAGGGATAGGGTGAGGATACTCAGATAAAGAGAGGGATAGGGAGAGGATACTCAGATAGAGAGAGGGATAGGGAGAGGATGTTCAGATAGAGAGAGGGATAGGGAGAGGATACTCAGATAGAGAGAGGGATAGGGTGAGGATACTCAGATAAAGAGAGGGATAGGGAGAGGATACTCAGATAGAGAGAGGGATAGGGAGAGGATACTCAGATAGAGAGAGGGATAGGGTGAGGATACACAGATAAGGAGAGGGATATGGTGAGGATACTCAGATAGTGAGAGGGATAGGGAGAGGATGTTCAGATAGAGTGAGGGATAGGGAGAGGATACTCAGATAGAGAGAGGGATAGGGAGACAATACTCAGATAGTGAGAGGGATAGGGAGAGGATACTCAGATAGAGAGAGGGATAGGGAGAGGATACTCAGATAGTGAGAGGGATAGGGTGAGGATACTCAGATATAGAGAGGGATAGGGAGAGGATACTCAGATAGAGAGAGGGAGCGGGAGAGGATACTCAGATAGAGAGAGGGAGAGGGTGAGGATACTCAGATAGAGAGAGGGATAGGGAGAGGATACTCAGATAGTGAGAGGGATAGGGAGAGGATACTCAGATAGAGAGAGGGATAGGGAGAGGATACTCAGATGGAGAGAGGGATAGGGAGAGGATACTCAGATAGAGAGAGGGATAGGGAGACAATACTCAGATAGTGAGAGGGATAGGGAGAGGATACTCAGATAGAGAGAGGGATAGGGAGAGGATACTCAGATAGAGAGAGGGATAGGGAGAGGATACTCAGATAGTGAGAGGGATAGGGTGAGGATACTCAGATATAGAGAGGGATAGGGAGAGGATACTCAGATAGAGAGGGGGATATGGTGAGGATACTCAGATAGTGAGAGGGATAGGGAGAGGATGTTCAGATAGAGTGAGGGATAGGGAGAGGATACTCAGATGGAGAGAGGGATAGGGAGAGGATACTCAGATAGAGAGAGGGATAGGGAGACAATACTCAGATAGTGAGAGGGATAGGGAGAGGATACTCAGATGGAGAGAGGGATAGGGAGAGGATACTCAGATGGAGAGAGGGATAGGGAGAGGATACTCAGATAGAGAGAGGGATAGGGAGACAATACTCAGATAGTGAGAGGGATAGGGAGAGGATACTCAGATAGAGAGAGGGATAGGGAGAGGATACTCAGATAGTGAGAGGGATAGGGTGAGGATACTCAGATATAGAGAGGGATAGGGAGAGGATACTCAGATAGAGAGAGGGATAGGGAGAGGATACTCAGATAGAGAGAGGGATAGGGAGACAATACTCAGATAGTGAGAGGGATAGGGTGAGGATATTCAGACAGAGAGAGATAGGGTGAGGATATTCAGACAGAGAGAGGGATAGAGAGTGGGATAGGGAGAGGATACTCAGATAGAGAGAGGGAGAGGGAGAGGATACTCAGATAGAGAGAGGGATAGGGTGAGGATACTCAGATAGAGAGAGGGATAGGGGGACAATACTCAGATAGAGAGAGGGATAGGGAGAGGATACTCAAATCGACAGGGGGACATGTAGGGGATACTCAGATAGAGAGAGGGATAGGGAGAGGATACTCAAATAGAGAGAGGGATAGGGTGAGGATACTCAGATAGAGAGAGGGATGGGCAGAAGATACTCAGATAGAGAGAGGGATAGGCAGAGGATACTCAGATAGAGAGAGGGATAGAGAGAGGATACTCAGATAGAGAGAGGGATAGGGTGAGCATACTCAGATAGAGAGAGGGATAGGGAGAGGATACTCAGATAGAGAGAGGGATAGGGAGAGGATACTCAGATAGAGAGAGGGATAGGGAGAGGATATTCAGATAGAGAGAGGGATAGGGAGAGGATACTCAGACAGAGAGAGGGATAGGGTGAGGATACTCAGATAGAGAGAGGGATAGGGAGAGGATACTCAAATAGAGAGAGGGATAGGGAGAGGATACTCAGATAGAGAGAGGGAGAGGGAGAGGATACTCAGATAGAGAGAGGGAGAGGGTAAGGATACTCAGATAGAGAGAGGGATAGAGAGAGGATAATCAGATAGTGAGGGGGATAGGGAGAGGATACTCAGATAGAGAGAGGGATAGGGAGAGGATACTCAGATGGAGAGAGGGATAGGGAGAGGATACTCAGATAGTGAGAGGGATAGGGAGAGGATGTTCAGATAGAGAGAGGGATAGGGTTTGGATATTCAGACAGAGAGAGATAGGGTGAGGATATTCAGATATAGAGAGGGATAGGTTGAGGATACTTAGATAGAGAGAGGGATGGGGAGAGGATACTCAGATATAGAGAGGGATAGAGAGAGGATACTCAGATAGAGAGAGGGAGAGGGTGAGGATACTCAGAAAGAGAGAGGGATAGGGAGAGGATACTCAGATATAGAGAGGGATAGGGGGACAATACTCAGATAGTGAGAGGGATAGGGTTTGGATATTCAGACAGAGAGAGATAGGGTGAGGATATTCAGACAGAGAGAGGGATAGAGAGTGGGATAGGGAGAGGATACTCAAATCGACAGAGGGACAGGTAGGGGATACTCAGATAGAAAGAGGGATAGGGAGAGGATTTTCAGATAGAGAGAGGGATGGGGTGAGGATACTCAGATAGTGAGAGGGATAGGGAGAGGATACTCAGATAGAGAGAGGGAGAGGGAGAGGATACTCAGATAGTGAGAGGGATAGGGAGAGGATGTTCAGATACAGAGAGGGATAGGGTGAGGATTCTCAGATAGTGAGAGGGATAGGGAGAGGATACTCAGATGGAGAGAGGGAGAGGGAGAGGATACTCAGATAGTGAGAGGGATAGGGAGAGGATACTCAGATAGTGAGAGGAATAAGGAGAGGATACTCAGATAGAGAGAGGGATAGGGTGAGGATACTCAGATAGTGAGAGGGATAGGGTGAGGATACTCAGATATAGAGAGGGATAGGGAGAGGATACCCAGATAGAGAGAGGGATAGGGAGACAATACTCAGATAGTGAGAGGGATAGGGTGAGGATATTCAGACAGAGAGAGAAAGGGTGAGGATATTCAGACAGAGAGAGAGATAGAGAGTGGGATATGGAGAGGATACTCAAATCGACAGAGGGACATGTAGGGGATACTCAGATAGAGAGAGGGATAGGGAGAGGATACTCAGATAGAGAGAGGGATAGGGTGAGGATACTCAGATAGAGAGAGGGATAGGGAGAGGATACTCAGATGGAGAGAGGGATAAGGAGAGGATACTCAGATAGAGAGAGGGATGGGCAGAGGATACTCAGATAGAGAGAGGGATAGGCAGAGGATACTCAGATAGAGAGAGGGATAGAGAGAGGATACTCAGATAGAGAGAGGGATAGGGTGAGCATACTCAGATAGAGAGAGGGATAGGGAGAGGATACTCAGATAGAGAGAGGGATAGAGAGAGGATACTCAGATAGAGAGAGGGATAGGGAGAGGATACTCAGATAGAGAGAGGGATAGGGAGAGGATACTCAGATAGAGAGAGGGATAGGGTGAGGATACTCAGATAGAGAGAGGGATATGGTGAGGATACTCAGATAGTGAGAGGGATAGGGTGAGGATTCTCAGATAGTGAGAGGGATAGGGAGAGGATACTCAGATAGAGAGAGGGAGAAGGAGAGGATACTCAGATAGTGAGAGGGATAGGGAGAGGATACTCAGATAGAGAGAGGGAGAAGGAGAGGATACTCTTATAGAGAGAGGGATAGGGTGAGGATACTCAGATAGAGAGAGGGATAGGGTGAGGATACTCAGATAGAGAGAGGGATAGGGTGAGGATACTCAGATAGTGAGAGGGATGGGGAGAGGATACTCAGATAGAGAGAGGGAGAGGGAGAGGATACTCAGATAGTGAGAGCGATAGGGAGAGGGTACTCAGATAGAGAGAGGGATAGGGTGAGGATACTTAGATAGAAAGAGGGTTAGGGTGAGGATACTCAGATAGAGAGAGGGAGAGGGAGAGGATACTCAGATAGTGAGAGGGATAGGGAGAGGATACTCAGATAGAGAGAGGGATAGGGTGAGGATACTCAGATAGAGAGAGGGATAGGGAGAGGATATTCAGATAGAGCGTGTGATAGGGTGAGGGTTAAAGTTAGAATACCTACATTCAGGACACAGCCATAAGCAGAGGATACTGGTGTCAGGGAAGGTGCAGGTGGCCAGAGAGGGAACTATTGAGAGAGAGAAGGCATATAGTATTCAAGGAGGGCTAAGACTATAATAAGGTATGCATCCATTGTTATTAATTCTTCATAATAATTTGTCTAAACTTCCGACTTCCTGATTTGGTGTAGAGTTTCATTTCTCCCTTCATAATATCTGTAATTAAGTTAAACTTTTGACCTTCAGATTTGCTGTAAAGAAACGTTTGAGATGCCATGTAACATGTTCTTACTGATCTATAAAACATTTTACAATAGCCATGAGTCCACTATCCACAGATCCTGCAGGGCTGTCACTTGTATGTGATCAATAATAACAACAAGTGTCTTACAACTTTATTAAATGTTGAATCAGCCATATTGATGCGCTGCCGATGCCCTGTTGGGTGTATAAATCCCTCTAACATGGTTGATATGGTACGTTATGCCCTGGTACGTTTAAGGGCAACGATTTATGGTTGTTATCCTTGGTTTGGTCATCGGCTTAATGTCCAAACAGTCTTGTTTAGTTTTAGTTTACAATATGTTAAAGGTAAAGGAAGGAATCATGGAATGTTTTTTTAAACTTTAGATTTAGAAAGAATATGGTTGTGGGAAACCAAAAAGCCCCTAAAATCGATTTGTCATTGAACTTGTTTTCATTTCAGGGACCACTGAATTGCACTTCCCTTCACTATAGGACCCTATGGAAAAAATGACTATTTCCCTGCATGTAACCCTGTTATAGCAAACACTTGAATCATGTAATCATTTAATTTAAGAATCGGCATATACATAGCTGACATGTTATTTTATTCTCCCCATTTAAAAACAGGGGGTCATTGAACTAAATATAACGTTATTCAGCTGAATTTGTATCACATTGAATTAAAAACTGGGTACATCTGCAATCTTCAAAGCTGAATAATATTTTTCCAAGTATGTTAAATGTTTATTTTATTTGTCAGGACAGAACAGTATGTTAGCCATGTTTGCATTAATTTACAAGAAAGAAATCACATTTGTGAGACTAGAACCTGATGCAAACTGAGAATTTATGCTTTCACCTCTTTGACATCAGTAGTGAATTGTAGATAAATTCAGTGGTCCTTAACATATTAAATGATAAAATAACATCCAATTTTATTGCCATTTCTGTATTCCCCCAACCATGTTCTTTCTCAAGACAAAGTTTGAAAATAATATTGTGACTTCTATTTTTACATGTGTTAGTTCCGTAAATTTCTGCCTGCTGCAGCACTAATAATGCTGGCATTTCTCTTTAAAAGTTTAATCAATTGATTTTAATTCTAATATTTTCAACTTTACTGTGTTAATATTTCAACCATTCCAACGTTGACTGTCCAGTGTCAAATTTGTTAAATGTTATTTTAATGCAAATATTAGCTTTGTTTGAAATGAACTTTTATGTATAGATTGTACAGCTTTTGTAGCCCTTCCATCTGTGTTATACATTATGATTGTTTGCTTTCTTAAATGTTCATGTTTTGTGTTTAATCCTATGTTTTGTGCTTGTTTATTTGTACCTTCCACGAGTAATTCACATGGACCAGGCTCTGCTGAATTTATAATGTAATTCTTGTAATATTGGTTCTTCTCAAAGGAGGAAACTTTTATTCATCAATTGGTCTTGTATAGCCTGGTATTCATGTCCATCTCTAGTATGTGTGAAGGGTCGAGTGCAACTTGAATTGTCGGTCCAACCTTTCCTAGTTCCTGCTGGTTTGTACTATGGTTCCAGGGCAATATGTCCAGTGGGTCCTTGGAAGGTGATTCTTGTAGTAGAGGCGGGTTGAAGGTTGTAGTCATTGTGGCAAGCAATCCTCTAATGTGTCCTCTTTATCATTTCTTTTCAAGTATTTTCATGGAATGTGAATCCTGGTCAATTCAATCAATGTCCATGTGTGTTTTTTATGTAGGATAGGCTGGGTGTTTATGTACGTTTTTAAAGTGTGCCTTAGGAGCAGACGTATCTATATTCATTAATTATTTATGTTCTTTAATGGAAAGTGGTCAGTTAAATGTGATATAGTGATATGGAAGTTTGTGTCAGTAGTGAGCAAATATATTATACTGTGTAATGCATGTACTGCATATAGAACTGTCCTCAGAAATCTCTTCCTGTGCCACATGCTATACATAGAGAGAATGGAACGATCCGGCAATAATACACAAATAATTGGACGAGATTCATCCGCATTAGCATGATGCCCTGGGCAGAGTGCTCATCTGGATGAAACAAGTCCAATACATTTGCCATTATTGCAAGCAAGTTCCATTCTATATTTATTATATGGGCATAAAACTTGATGTGTAATCACAATGGTATCATATGTAAATCTGAAAAAAGTAGCCGACTTGGTGACGAAGTAGTACATATAATATGCATACTATATGAATATTTTCATAGCACTCAACTTATTGGACTTCTCATATGGAATGTGCATATAATAATATTGTTTATACTAAACAGTTAGGACCCTGTCTAAGATGTCTGAGAACATACTTTACCATGAAAACCATGGATAAAACATTTCTAACAGCAGTGACCTTGTGGATAGTGGGTTGTACATGAGTGGGTGGTACACTGATGCATGGCTAGAGTACAATGTCCATATAAACAATACAACACTCACCCTCTGCCCTTACCTTACACTGCACTCACACGGTAGAACCTGTAATAGTAATAATATACAGTAAATAAATGGTCATACACATGGTACATATACATGGTCATGTAGAGGGGAATAATCTGTGAATTGTAAAAGCATAGGAAAAGTTATGATCGATACAACAATGTTTACCAGGGAGGGGCCCCATATTGACTTTATTAATCAATCCAAGTAAAAGTTCATTGTGTTCTTTGACTGTAATGTCTAACACCCACATTGGTCAATGTGTAGTGATCTCGCAGGTTCGTATCCCTTAACCTTACCGATGTATAAAACAAATGGAACAAAAGGCAGTCACTACCTGTTCGCAAAGGGTTTTATTCTCGTGAGGAATTGCAAGCTGAGCGTCAGTTTACACTATCCTGCCCAAGTCTGAGGATCTCGGGCCTCCTAGCCAGCTAGGTGACTCATGACCACAGGTGTCTTAGGCAACATGCAGGTTTAAGTAAACATGGCACAAGCCAATATAAGAGTAACAAGATACTAGTTACAAGAACAAGAACATTCATAACCATTAGCAAAATAAGGTTAACCCAGGTTGCCGTTACTCTGGCAACAACAGCTGGACTGCTGTTATATGTAAAATGCAACAGGTAAAAGTTAATACATAGACTAAAAAGTCACTGCGGACCAGTACTGCCCACTGGGGTAGATTAGCCGAACTAACCCACAGCAGACAGCACCTAGAGATAAACTCTAGTGAAACCCAATAACACCACAATACCCCCTCTTTTCTTTTAAGAGTTTGAAAAATACGTTTTTAAAACTCGACAGGGTATTAAAAAGTTGAAACATCTACATGTAGGAGCATAAGGTGTCCTCTCTACTATGAACAATAAATAAATCTTATGAAAACTTCTTGCGACATATAGGAGCATACTGTGTCCTAATTAAAATGAACATTCTTTGAAGTAAGAAAAATTTTATGAAAACCTCTTCGCGTTCGACAAGCAGGAGCATATTGTGTCCTCACTACCTTGCAAACAAACAATTTTCTGCTTAACAGAAATTAATTATTTTGAAAAAGGAATTCACATTCATATTGTAGACTTGGTTTCAGATTTCGGCGCCTCACACCAAGGTTCTGTATCCAAGGATCCAGGGCATCCGAAGAGTATCCGAGGTGGTTAAATCGGGTCGAAGGGCGGTCCAGTCATCATCGTCCATGCGTTTCCTCCGTTCAGTCATCCTTGCCGTCGTCGTCTTTCGTTCCATCGGGCGAGTCCTTTGCAGAAGGTCTGTCCGGAGTATCGAACATACTGCCAAACATACCTTGCTCGGGAGGCGCCCGGCCCAACGCAGCCGAAGCCACAGTTCTCTGAGGCTGGGGTGGCCCACGTTGGGACTTCATCTGGTCCAGGAGATTGGTGAGGAAATGGATTTGTTGGTCATTAACCTCCAACATTCCACCAGCTCGACTGGACACCACGGTCAAACCAGGAGTCTCGCCCGAGCCTGAAGAAGGCAAGGCTTGAGCTTCCTCAACTGGTTTGGCAGGGAGAGAGGTCGGCTTTCCACCCAGGGAACTTTCCGACCTGCTCACACCTTGATTGGACTCGTCCGAATCATCCAAAAGCAAGCCCTGGAGTCTGGTATTCTCCTCCAAGAGCTTCAGGATGCGTTGTTCTTTCTCCTGATTGGATGCCTTCAGAGTCCGGATGAGGAGAGCCTGCTGACTGATCGTTTCTTTCAGCGTCCCTACCTCATCCACCTTCGCCCTCACCGCCTGAAGCTTTTTCAGAGGAGTCACCAGAGCGGCCACGGTCACTTTGACCTGCCTCTTGGCATCCTCTGCAGCTACTTGCAGGGCTTTCAACGCCTGGTTCACGCCGGTCTCTGATGTTTCCACCAGAGCAGCGGTCTCCAAAGCACAAGGCAGTTCGGCCAGAGTTGTGTCCACCCATTTCTGGGCCTTCCTCGAACGTCTGCTCCTCTTGGCAGGAGGAGCAGCTAACTCAGCTGCTTTCGACTGGCTCTCAGTCCTCGGACGCTTGGAGGCTGCGGCCTTCGAGCTAGTACCAGCACTTGGCTTGTCCGAAGCCACTGTGCTAGACTTAACCGGGGTCTGAGTTGGTTTGGATTTTCCAGTACCAGCTCTGGAAACATCCACCTCACCAGCCTTTCGAAGGGTCCGGAGATGGGCCATCGAAAGATGGGTAGTCCGAATGAAAGCTCCGAAGGGCTTCCACTCAGGCTTCACTTTCGCCGCCTTCTCCATCGCCTTCGGCCTTCCCTGGTTATGTAGCAGCTCCTCCCCATTCATGATGTGGCTGACCAATTCCGATTTCCTGTCAAGCTGCTGCCGACAGTTCTCGTATGGACAGACCCACACTTCTGTTTGAGGGGTGTGAACCTCGCACAGGTGCCTGAAGAATCTTTCTCGGGTGGAGAAAATTCGGACACCTGAAGCATTGAGCTTACACACCTACACGCCTACACACCAAGTACGAACAACGAAATCCAGGCTCCCACAGAGTTGGTACCAGTCGGAGCTTCTCACTGGTACCAGGTTCCATTTTACCTGCCTTACACAACCCTGGGTAGAGACAGGATTCATACCGGAGCATGAGTCCATGGTCATCTTCAGAGTCGGACTCTGTGGCCATCAGATGACGTGAGCCTGGCCGATCGTGCCTAGGGTTCAGCGGGACAATATCAGAGGCCTTGTCCAACTCGGCATTGAACTTGGTCAACGAGCCCAAGTGCGCCAACTGATCCTCCCTTACCTTAGCACGATGCACATGGACCTTTTTCAGCTTCCGGAACTTCAGCTTAGTAGTTCGAGTTGCTGGGGCAGGTGCCTTGCCTTTCGAGTTCGACTTGGGGTCCGAACTCCGGGGTTTGCGTACCTGACGGGCAGAAGACCGGGTGCTCTTGGCCGGTGAACCCATGAGCTCCTCAGTCGCTGCCGCCGAAGAATCAGCAGGATCTGATTCATCTCTCCATCGTTCATCTTCGGCTTGTCCTGCTTTCTGGGGGATCTAGGTTTCTGCTTAGAGGTACCAGCCGAAGGTACAGACTTGGCTTCGGGAGTCTCTGACTCAACCTCAGCCATATCTATTACCATCGCCGCCTCCTCTTCGGCAGCTGCTTTTCTAGCATCCTCGGCCTCCATAATTGCGCCCCAGCAAGTTACGGTGCCGGTCCCAGAGCCACCTGCGTCAGTCTGACCCATGCCTACAAGGATCCGAGATCCTTCCAAGACCTTAGCCTCCTCGTCCGACAATACCTCGCAGTCCGAACCGTCCAGATCCATCTCTAGATCAGACTCGGACAGCTTGGCGTTGAGGGAGTCAGCCAACTGGTCCTCGGTCATATTCTCGAATTCTCCTGAGGTCGACATCACTAGTCAATCGGTACCTGAAAGTATAATGATGGTATGGGTAGTAATGAATACAGAAAATACCTGTTATTTGCTGCAGATG
The DNA here is from genome assembly GCA_942159475.1 of Sthenelais limicola. NCBI lineage: Eukaryota > Metazoa > Annelida > Polychaeta > Phyllodocida > Sigalionidae > Sthenelais > Sthenelais limicola. The sequence goes on along the minus strand of OW804101.1, from coordinate 84,022,326 downwards.
GACGTTCGGACTCCTCTCGGACACGCTTCGGCTGTGGCTGACAGCTACTACACACATAGAGCGTAGTGGTATCGAGAAATCAAAACCTTCACTACACGAATATACCCACGCTTGAGGCACAGTGAGTTGGTTGATTACTTCCAAAACACAAAGATTGAACGTTTATTGGTATATCGGCAGTGGATACACTGTTCAAGTTTAGTTTAACACCTTCGGATAGCAACGTTCATTCATTCCTACACCAATGGCGAAAACAACATGGCCGCTATAGGTCCCACGCCAGCCCGCGCATTATCAACGTGCCCCAAACACAGTTAATATACGACCCACAGCATTCATGCAACTTGACTACTCGAGCAAAGGGACTACAAACACAGGGCAATATATTTCACAAGGATCATCACTTGATAAAACTTACTGCACAGTTCTCTTTCTAAGAGGTAGTCTCGGTGCTTTGCTTCGCGGAAGCAGGAAGTAGACTGACTGAAACGGTAAAACACCAGCGTATTTAACCACTGCAACGCCAGAGTTGCATTCAGTCGCCGCACTACTGCAGCGCCAATTTTCTTCCCGCGCTCACCTTCTGAGCCTGAAAATAGCCTTGGGCGCGTGTTCCCACTCAGCTATTCGGGTCTCTGCTGAGACGATGCAGAGGTGTAATCATTCCCTGATTTCCTCAAAACCCACCCCAGGCGTAGGCAACACTCTATTCGTCCATAAATAGATTCCGATGCTTACACTGAAGTCTGTGGCCACTGAAGACGTTTTGGATTTCCAGTTTAACATACAAGCGGTACCCAGGGCAAGGTTAAGTACTTTCCGAGACTCATGTTCGTCTCCCAGTCACAAATGGAATTAACTGAATAAAGTCCATTTTTACTGCTTATCAATAGGGGACAGGGCGGCTCTTAGTTCGGTCCACCACCCGTCTGACTTCTCGTTGTGTGATTTTTTAGTTCGGGTAGAAATCAGTTCGGAGATTCCTACCCTCGGTCCAGTACCATAATTAGCTCATCTGCAACCGAACTGGGGCCTTTCGTACACGTTTAGCCCTTGCTATGCCAGGAGAAGAAGGATCTGGTGGTTTTGCATTAACCACAGCTCCTTTCCTTGGTCTACCTGGTCGTTTCTTCGGCTGCACTGGAGGTACAGGAGCAGCTTGGACCAGCTGTTTCCTAGGCCTTCCGCGCTTCCTATTCAAAACGACCGGGGGCGCCACCGGCTGGTCGGACGTATCTGTGCGAACCTTCGGCCTCCCGCGCTTCTTCGGACAGACCGTAGCTACCTTAGACTTCTCCTTTCTAGATAAAGTCTTTCCTGGACCCAAAAGCCCAGGCGGGGTAGCCGTAAATCCCGAGTCTGCTAAGGAACTGTCAGGTTTGGCAACAGATTTCCCTTGTCTACCCCCTCTTTTCTTTAGAGGCAGAGATTTACTGGAGGTTTCCTTGGAACTACCCTTTCGGATCTTCCTAGGTCTACCTCTCGGCTTGACGCCTACAGTAATTTTCTCTTTCTCCACAATTTTTGGACAATCTTTCCCTGGCACCACTCTCCCAGCCTCTAGTCTAAAGATTTCCATACCAGCCTGTTCCTGCCTTCGGAATTCTGGAGCCCGATCCAAGTTAACTGCTTGAATCGGCCCATTTTCATCGAAAGCCGGCTTCAGATAGTCAATATGGTATCGCATTAGACCTTCGGCTGTCTCCAGTTCACAGGTGGTACCTCCTATGAACCTTCTGATTTTATAAGGCCCGTCCCACTTGGGTCCGAGCTTCTTATTTGCTTTGGGGGGACAGAATCGGTATACCACCTCCCCCACCTCAAAACTGGGGGGCCTAGAACGTTTGTTATAATCCCTAATCTGGTGAACCGCAGATATTCCGAGATTATCCCGCACGTACTGGTGTCCCTTTCTCATCCACTGTTTCAGGTTCTCAACAAAAGCAACCTTGCAAGGGAAATCAAGACTTCCTATTTCAACTCCATGAACTATGTCCATGGGCGTTACCAACTCTTCTCCGAAGACTACTGAGTTAGGTGTGCATAAAGTAGCAGCATGTACTGTCCCTCTGTATGCATGAGCAATGCAAGGGGTCAGCATATCCCAATCTACTTCGTCCGAATCAGTCATACAAGATAGCTGTTCCACAAGAACTCTATTAAGCCTCTCGGACTGCCCATTACTCATAGGCCTGTATGGGAGGGTAATTAGCTTCTCGATTCCCAGCATGTCAAGTAGACATCTCAAGAGTTGAGACCGAAATTCAGGAGCTCCATCTGTCTGCAACGACACAGGACATCCGAATCTCAAGATCCATTCTCGAAAAAGAACTTCTGCACAGCTTTCAGCGGTGTGATCGGCCATGGGGTAGGCTTCGGCCCATTTAGAGAAATGGTCTACTACAACCATAATATAGCTGTTGCCTCTAGGGGTACTCCGAAGAGGCCCTAGAATATCCAACGATATTCGGTTCCATCTACCACCATGTTTTTCTTTCTTAAGGTAAGAAATCCCACCACCACCTCTAGTCTTCCTCATATTACACTCCGGGCAAGCTCGTACCCACCCCCTCAGATCATAACTCATACCAGGCCAAAAATATCTCATCTTTGCTGACCAGACATTCTTGAAGGTTCCGAAATGACCCGCAGTATTGGCACCATGTATGCCCTGGAAGATCTCTTTCCTCATGGAAACAGGGACAATTTTCCTCCAGTATTTCTTTCCGGTGGCTAGTCTTGTCCACCCCAGACATAGCACACCTTCTCTGACCTCCATACTACCAAGATGTCTGACAAATGCCCGAAACTCATTAGACTCACCAGCAAGATTTTCTCTGCTAGGAATCGGCACAGTTCCATCTAACATTTTCAGCAACCTTTTTACAAGTGGGTCGGCTTGCTGAGCTTCTTGCAACACGTTCCGCTGAGTCCCTAAGGAAACTTCGTTAGTGGCAATAACAGCATCATGCGCGCCGCAATCTAGGCAGTCTGGTCTTCCACATTTTCTGGTTGGCAAGCGCGACAGCGCATCAGCATTTTCATGCTGCTTCCCTGCCCGATGCAATATCATGCTCTGATCCAGCCCAAATTCCTGTAAGGTGAGTAGCCAGCGGGCTAACATATTGGTCGGATCCTTGAAATTGAGTGACCAACGCAAAGAGGCGTGATTTGTCCAAACAAAGAAGCTCTTATTACCCAGTAAGTAATGTTGAAACCTCTGTAGGAAGGTTAAGACAGCGAGTAGCTCACGTTTCGTTGCACAATAGTTTCTCTGTGGCTTCGAGAGTCTATTGCTTGCAAAACTTAGAACCATTTCTTTTCCATCTTGAACCTGGGACATAATCCCAGCCTTGCCAAAGCTACTTGCATCTGTATCTATGATGAACCCACCTGCCGAAATCCGTAGCTACCGAAGACGTTTTGTATTTCGGACAGGGATATCACAGAATAGGTGCAGAGATCAGCAAGTCTTTGCATGTATCAAGTGCATCTTGGCAACGAGGAGTCCACTCTATAGGTTTAGTATATCGTTTATCCTTGCCTGCCGCGGTTACAATTCCTTGCAAAGGAATCCCCAATTTACCAAAATCTTCCATGAAGTCTCGGTAAAAGGAGGCAAATCCGATGAATTGCCTTACATCCCTTGCATTATTAGCGATTGGCCAGTCCTCGACTTCCTGGGATCTTCTTCGGATCCACCTGAATGCCTTGGCCTGACACAATCCGACCCAAGTATTCCACTTTCTGGCGGAAAAATTCACATTTCTTGGGTTTCGAACGAAGACCATAATTCCTAATACGCTCAAGGACGAGTCTCAGATTTTCTAGGCACTCTTCAAGCGTTTTCCCAAAAACCACGATATCATCCAGATAGACCAGACATGATTTCCAGCGAAGGCCATCCAACATCTGATCCATCATGCGTTGGAAGGTAGCGGGGGCATTACACAATCCGAAGGCCATAACCTTGAATTGAAATAACCCTACACTGGATAAGAATGCAGTCTTTGACTTGCTATCTTCATCCATCGCCACCTGCCAATACCCACTTTCGAGATCTAAAGTACAGAACCACTGGTTTCCACCAAGTGACTCTATGCACTCATCGATCCGAGGTAGTGGAAAGCTATCTTTTATAGTGACAGAGTATAGCTGACGATAGTCAACGCAAAAACGCTGTGTGCCATCTTTCTTGGCCACCATGACAATAGGAGCACCCCATGGGCTACTGCTATGTTCAATCCGACCCTCTCTGTACATTTTCCAAATCTCTGCCTCTGCCTTGTCTCTCTTCGCCACAGGAATACGCCGGTATGCTTGTTTGATCGGGCAAGCATTACCAGTGTCTATCACGTGGCGAACTTTATCAGTACAACCAAGGGCTTTGCCACCTGGAAGAGAGAAACAATCTCGGAATTCCTCCAGCAAAGACAGAGCAACGTTCTTCTCGTTTTTCTCGGACAAATCCGAATCATTGACCAGCTTCTTCAGCGGGCACTCTGCACTCGGTGGTACTAAGATGTCGGGAGCTATCAGATCATCATCCGCCACAGGCGATTCTGTAACCTGTATAGAATTAATGATTGCCTCTCTGATAATATTGCTACCGTCATCTTCAGACAAAGCGGAATCCTCTGCCACAAGAGTAACTCTACTTAATCTGCCCACCACTCTCCGTTTGCCAATTTTCATTGGGCTGCCGGACGGATTGCTGAAGGCTACCAAAGCGGTTGAACCTCCACCTGAAACATATGTATTCAGGCTCCCTAAGGCGAAGTCTTCTAGCAATCCTTGGTCTGGCTCGAACATCCAAGCATCCGATGCGTCTGAGCCACTATCAAAGTCTAGTTCTGCAAGTGTAATAGAATTGGCCTCCATGATCACCGCTTTCCTAAGTGTCACAGCTATTCCAGTATCTACTTCGCTCACAGTCATAGTCTTTATAGAGGAAAAATTCTTCACCTTCGGACTTCTTTTTCCACTGTTTACATACAACAGAATGTCCGAAGTTTTCCAAATAAAACACTCCTGACCAATCTAAACAACAACGGTGCACATAGTAAAAATCTGCACCTAATATCCCGTCTTCAGGGCCCTTCAGACCGCTGACTACCAGACATGTCATCATGTATGTCCGACCTAACACTTCATATGGACAGAGCACGCTCCCATATGTAGTTATAGGCGTTCCATTACCCATCGAGCACGCCATACGCACCAAAATCATAGGCGGCGCATGTGGAAGGGATTCATAGAAATCCTTGGTAATCAAACTTGTTGTTGCGCCTGGATCTACCAAGAAATAACCACTCCTCCCACCTATGCCTACAGGGGCATACCATCTCTCCCTCACTAATAATTTAGAAGGGATCTCCAGAGTTTCCAGCTGTTGAACAGAAACTTTCTGAATCCGAGCAGACTTCTCTTGGCCTTTTTCTACCAAGACAACCTGACCTGACTCAGCTTGGTACTCGGCCTGTCCCCAACGCACGCCAGGGCTCTTGTCCGAGCATCCCTGAATCTTTTCAGGGAGAAAATCACCGTCCGGCAACGGCCTAGGACCTCCAGCTATCAGATCGGGTAGCTTCTTGTCGCTAAGCTTTAACCCTATCTTACACACCGGTGCCTGGGCTGATTTCCCAGTTCCTAAACTACTACCAAGATCCTCGCAGACTGTGGTACTAAGAAGCGTGTTGTCCGAGGCTCCCGTCTCCCTTTCTACAGGAGCCGAACCTAGTTTCCTGAAGTAGCAGGCTTCTCATTAGAAGTGTCTGCCTTCCTCAGGAGTTCGAAAAGAGCTACCTTCTTGGGACAAGCCGAGGCGAAATGTCCCTCATCACTACAGAAGTAGCACCTACGAACCTGCCAGGTTCTTTCCCCTTAGCTCCAGCAGTTGTCATCACCTGCTGAGCAGAGGAACAGTCTTTTATTCTTTCCTTGCCAAGCCTGGACAGCTTGCACTACGGCAATGCTAAGATCTTCGGACTGATCATCATCGTCAGAATCCTGCAAAGCTAGTGCCTGGCTGACCTGAACCATGGTCTTTTCTTTGGCGTTCACATTTCTGCGTCTCTTCAACTGGGAAGCTTCGGCTGCAGCTATTTCCAATGGAATAGCTACAGCCTTCGGACCCATGAAGGCGGCTTGTAGAGCAGCAGCAGGAACTAAGTCCAAACTTCCCATACTTCGGCCCAGAGAATAGCATGGAGAAGGTCAAACGGCTGTTTTAGCTTCACCCAAGCAGCTTTCTCCTGGTCGATTAAGCCCCTAAGAAAAATTCTTAGGCACAGAGTACGTAGAGTATTGTCCAAAACCACTCCATGAATCCTTCGGATCCCAGTTCCTAATTATTGCCAGCTTCGGGGCAAAATTAGCTTCCTATGCCAGTAACTGACACCTAAAGGTGAGTTCTGATCCCATTGCTCCTTCATACCTGAAGCCCTGCACCCTTGGGACAGGATTTTCCGAAATCCGAAATTCCATGAATCCGAAAATCCGTCCGAAATTCGTCCGAAAATCCGTCAGAAATTCTGTCCGAAATTCGTCCGAAAATCCGTCAGAAATTCCGTCAGAAATCCGTCAGGAATTCCGCCAGAAATCCATCAGAAATTCGTCAGAAATCCATCAGAAATTCCATCAGAGATTCTGAATCTGAAATCCGAGATTCCAGATTCACAAGAGGGGCCAATGCAAGGATTTTTCAGCATTGAAAAATCCAGGCAAATCTTGATTCTTCTCTGAAAAGGCAATCTTGCAGGACCACAAAGTTTGGCATACTTATATCTCAAGGATATATGAAGAATGGCAATAGGTCCAAGCAAGTGAACTCAGCACTTCAGTGCTAACAAAACCGGTTGGTTAAGTTTGGTCACGGCACCAATTGTAGTGATCTCGCAGGTTCGTATCCCTTAACCTTACCGATGTATAAAACAAATGGAACAAAAGGCAGTCACTACCTGTTCGCAAAGGGTTTTATTCTCGTGAGGAATTGCAAGCTGAGCGTCAGTTTACACTATCCTGCCCAAGTCTGAGGATCTCGGGCCTCCTAGCCAGCTAGGTGACTCATGACCACAGGTGTCTTAGGCAACATGCAGGTTTAAGTAAACATGGCACAAGCCAATATAAGAGTAACAAGATACTAGTTACAAGAACAAGAACATTCATAACCATTAGCAAAATAAGGTTAACCCAGGTTGCCGTTACTCTGGCAACAACAGCTGGACTGCTGTTATATGTAAAATGCAACAGGTAAAAGTTAATACATAGACTAAAAAGTCACTGCGGACCAGTACTGCCCACTGGGGTAGATTGGCCGAACTAACCCACAGCAGACAGCACCTAGAGATAAACTCTAGTGAAACCCAATAACACCACAAATGTATGATTTCCTACAATTATTAAGGTAGGAATTGATATTTACCAATACAATTGTTGTTGAATTTACATGGAAAACCATCCTTGGGATACCTCATTTTAATGTTTCAATGAATGTAATTGTTCTTAGAGTATTGGTGACAATCCCTGTCATTAGTCGCAACACAAATGGTTGCAGTATTGCTTAACTATCAACAAAAACATGTAAATGTTCTATGAGAAATCCAAATCTGCATCAATGATAGTGATAATAATCCTTGAAATTGAACTCAAGAAGTTTATTATAACCTCAATAACAAAGACTGACACTGAAAAACAATCATATTGAAGTGAAGAAAACTATCAAGTCAAGTCAAGACTTCAAAAAACAGGGCAGCAAACAATAAATATAGCAAGAATCAAAACATGGACTTTAAATATAGATCATTAATCACTAATCTATGGATCGTCATTTTAATAAGCATTACACACTTTTACACCTCATTTTATTTGTTTGGGCAGTCTATAGTTGAACAAAAAATTGTTGAGGGGCTAAGCCCAACCCACTGTTGTATGACAAAGACTATGTGGAAAAGCTGTCGTCAGTCCCATTCTATCCTCGTTTTGGGGTCTTAGTAGGCTCGATCCACTTCAATAATCTTCAATATTCGGAGCATATTTATTATTTATAATAATGATTTCGGAAATAACATTTTTATATCTCGTAGAGAATCTGTGGACTTTTTAGAATTAAATTCCTTTTTAACATCCTTCGATCTAAATAATAATGGCGTTAAAACTGCTATCATTCAATGATATCATTCCCTTCTATGTGCAATCTACTCCCATGCATCCAGCCAGTGAAACAATAATCAATCTCAGATTTCAACTCAAACGGCCTTCTTCTTCTCCCCCACCACCTTGACCCCCTCCTCCTCCTCCTCCACCTCCTCCTCCTTCTCCACCCCCTCCTCCTCCACCTCCCCCCTCCTCCTCCACCTCCTCCTCCTCCTCCTACACCTCCTCCACCACCTCCTCCTCCACCACCTCCTCCTCCTCCTCAACCTCCTCCACCACCTCCACCTCCTCCTCCACCACCTCCTCCACCTCCTCCTCCTCCTCCTCCTCCACCTCCACCACCTCCTCCTCCTCCTCCCCCACCACCTTGACCCCCACCTCCTCAACCTCCTCCACCTCCTCCTCCTCCTCCACCTCCACCACCTCCTCAACCTACTCCCCCACCACCTTGACCCCCTCCTCCTCAACCTCCTCCCCCACCGCCTCCTCCTCCTCCACCTCCTCCTCCCCCACCACCTTGACCCCCTCCTCCTCAACCTCCTCCCCCACCTCCTCCTCTCCCCCCCTCTATCACAACCTCCCTCTCCACTAAACCTCCACTTCCTAATAAAATCGGAAATACATACTTGAAAAAGCAATGACATGCAATTTACAATATGAAATAATATTATGATACGCATATTACCCATGATGAAATACTGACCTAGAAAAAACACTGTCCTAGAGACATAATGTACACATTTAGGGCTAATCAGGGACAAAACCACATCAATGATATTTTAAGTACAATACAAAGCAACTTGTGATTAATGTACAGGGCACAAGTGTCTGACACAAACAAGTAAACATGATTATCACAAAATGACAATTTTACTTCAATTTGACTTTGAAGACTACTTATATGTAATAGTTCAAAACGCCTTTTCTGTAAGCTTCAGTCATTTCAGAACTCAACGATACATGTTATCCATATTAATATACTGGAAGAGCAATTTCTAGGACAAGAGGTAGAAAAGAGGGGTTTCTTTGTCTTACATGTTCTCGGAATTTGTTGTTTTACAAAGCCTTTACTCATCTGTAGAGTTCTGTCCACCCTCTCTGGAGGACGTCTTATGTGGTTTGTGAAGATGTCTGGTTTGAAAATATGTATGATATAGTAGTGGATATGAGGATCAGCGCAAGTCTAGTATAGCTTGCTGTTGTTTTAACTCTTATATAACCGGGTCGGCCTTCAAGGTCAAGGTTGGAGCTCCGCTCGCTCAACCTTTCAAGCCTTTCGGATCTGTTCCGTTTTTACCGTGAATGAAATGTTAAGCTTTACCCTAGTTACAGATTACCTTTCATCTACCTGCATTGACCAGAATACGTACTGTATTGCATAACTGTGATGTATTGTGTATCTCCTGTATCACTTGTTTCTGTACGAAGAACATCTTGCCATTTACTTGTACACACCTTGTTATTGTACGGATTGTATTTGTGACTATTCCGGAAATCCTTTCCGTCAGATGTCTTGGTTAGCCCGGCTGACCA
>OW804101.1:83937717-84012439 GCA_942159475.1 Sthenelais limicola | reverse complement strand
TTACAAGGTTAGGGTTGTATGGGAAGTATTTTTATACATGTTTATATGGGTTTAAACATAACCAACAATAGGTACAAGGTTAGGGTTGTATGGGGAAGTATTTTATACATGTTTATATGGGTGTAAACATCAACAACAATAGGTACAAGGTTAGGGTTGTATGGGAAGTACTTTATACATGTTTATATGGGTTTAAACATAAACAACAATAGGTACAAGGTTAGGGTTGTATGGGAAGTATTTTATACATGTTTATATGGGTTTAAACATCAACAACAATAGGTACAAGGTTAGGGTTGAATGGGAAGTATTTTATACATGTTTATATGGGTTTAAACATAAACAACAATAGGTACAAGGTTAGGGTTGTATGGGAAGTATTTTATACATGTTTATATGGGTTTAAACATAACCAAACAATAGGTACAAGGTTAGGGTTGTATGGGAAGTATTTTATACATGTTTATATGGGTTTAAACATAAACAACAATAGGTACAAGGTTAGGGTTGTATGGGAAGTGTTTTATACATGTTTATATGGGTTTATACATCAACAACAATAGGTACAAGGTTAGGGTTGTATGGGGAGTATTTTATATAAACTTAAACATAAACAACAATAGGTACAAGGTTAGGGTTGTATGGGAAGTGTTTTATACATGTTTATATGGGTTTATACATCAACAAACAATAGGTACAAGGTTAGGGTTGTATGGGAAGTATTTTATACATGTTTATATGGGTTTAAACATAAACAACAATAGGTACAAGGTTAGGGTTGTATGGGGAGTATTTTATACATGTTTATATGGGTTTAAACATAAACAACAATAGGTACAAGGTTAGGGGTTGTATGGGAAGTATTTTATACATGTTTATATGGGTTTTAAACATAAACAACAATAGGTACAAGGTTAGGGTTGTATGGGGAGTATTTTATACATGTTTATATGGGTTTATACATAAACAACAATAGGTACAAGGTTAGGGTTGTATGGGAAGTATTTTATACATGTTTATATGGGTTTAAACATAAACAACAATAGGTACAAGGTTAGGGGTTGTATGGGAAGTATTTTATACATGTTTATATGGGTTTATACATCAACAACAATAGGTAAAAGGTTAGGGTTGTATGGGAAGTATTTTATACATGTTTATATGGGTTTAAACATAAACAACAATAGGTACAAGGTTAGGGTTGTATGGGAAGTATTTTATACATGTTTATATGAGTTTATACATCAACAACAATAGGTACAAGCAAGGTTCCACCTGCCGAGGCCTGTGTGTTGCCACCACGTCCCATGTCTACATAATATAGTCATCTAATCACAAGTTTGTGTTTGTTTAATACATGTCCAACAACACTAGGCTTTGCCTTCTGTTCAAATAATAACTACAGTAACCACAGAAACGACACTGCACTAAGGTTTTATATAAAGTATACATGTGTAGTGATCTTAGGGATTTGTTCCGCTCAGCAATAAAGACACACAACAAGGAAATACCTTTTGCGCTGACTTTATTGTCCATCTTGGGACAAGTTCCCCAATGACTTGTCCGACCTGAGGTGGGCCAGCCACCTCATGAATACCTCACCAACACAGTTATGGAGTCTGCCGGTGTAGACAGTAGAGTAGAAGAATGACAGTAACAGCAGTCAATACATTTATGAACAACAATTCTGCAATACAGGAGTCTACATTTTAGCTATATATATTAGAATCAACAACGACAAGGGTAAATATGAATAAGAAGAGAAGACTCACATAAAATCGTATATATGTGGTCAGATGAACTGGTACTGCCACTGGTTTAGTACAAGCGTACTACCCTCAGCGGACAGCACCACACAACAAACATAAGTGGACATTATCAGCCCCACACATATTATACCCCAAACCCACTATACATGCTTTAATATCCCTCTACCAATTCAACATTTACTGTGTAAAATTAACAGCTAAAGCCGTGCCCCCCCCCCTCCCCACCCCCCCCCCCCCCCCCCCCACAAGTCTCTCTCCGCCATCTTTACCTTTTCACCCCAGCGCCGGCGGGCGGCGTGGTGAGAATTAGAACTAATGGTCATTACAAACACCCAATTATCGCCCACTTACTGAACCCCCGCCACCGTCACGTGATCGACCTTGACCCCAGGTGACCTGTGTGGAGGGGATTAGTAAATATTTGTTAATCCCGGGATTAAGGAGAAGGATTAACTCGGATTAAAGTTAAGCCTCTGCCGTGTGTGTGTTTTAAGGGGGCGGGGGAGGGGGGGAGGAGAGGGGGGCGGAATCTATACATACGGTACTATATGTTGGTCGTATATCAGGGTGAGACATGGATATTAGCTTTAATAATAGCAAGTGTACGTTTACATGCATATATAACCACAGGCAGCAGCTGTACACATGTATACACATGGCGGGCCTGGGCTCATTCCTGGCCTATACAGGGACGGGGTGGAAGCTGGGGGGGGGGTGGAAGCGGAGGGGAGGGAGGTGGAGGAGGGGGGGGGGAGGGAGGAGTTAAGCTTGTCTTTGTTCTAACCCTAGCGTCTCTAACTTCTGAAGGAATGTGCGGAAGTGACATCACATCTAAACCCTTCATTTCCGCGTGTATGTGTGTGGAGTGGGGGGCGGGGGGAGGGGGCGGGGGGCGGGCGGGGGGATGCGGGGGCGATGGCGGGGGGCGGGGCGGCGGAGGCCCGTAAGCCCGTACTTAGCCGGCACGCACACACTATAAACAAACAGCTCCACTCCTTGAAGCACAAACGCTTCTCCTGGAGTCAAAACCTTTCCAATCAAGGTTAAACACCAAACATACAGACGGCCTCCTAGAGACCTCCTCATGCCACAGTAGGGGCAGGGGGGGGGGGGGGGGGGTGCAGGGGGGTGCGGGGAGGCAGGTGCAGCAGGTTATGGTTAGGGTTAGGGTTTTTTTATATTTACCTTTTTTCGATAACTCGCTAAATGTGTAATTAAATAGGATTCAGGCTATTCTGGGAATATGTGTACTATATGTATGGAAATGTCCTGAATCAAATATTTTCAAATCAAATCCAAAGGTGGGGGGGGGGGGGAGGCGGGTGCAGCAGGTACAGGTGCAGGGGGGGGGGGTGCAGCAGGTGCAGGGGAGGGGGGTGCGGGGGGGGGGGTGCAGCAGGTTCTGAATTAGGGAAGAATTATGCCTCTTTTTCATGGGAATCAAAGCTTGTAAATATGTGAAAGGTAAAGGCAAATTTAATTCTATGAATAAATCCGTCATATTTTAGTACATTTTAAGTAATGGCGAAATAAATACAAACAAGTTATAAGTTTACTAATTATTAAGTTATTCAATGATTTAATCAACTATTTTTCTATTTAACTTCATAATCAGTTTAACTTAATGTTTATACCCTACATTTCCAAAGGAAACAACTTCTCAGGATCAATTATTTGTGCGCGATGTCAAGTCATAGTTACTGAAATTTAGTCTTTCTTAAACTGAAAATGCAGAATATTTACTGTCATATACAGGGTATAATTATACTGTCATATACAGGGTTCCTGGGGTCAGTAAAAGGTCTGTTAAAGTAATTATGATTTTGGGTTTTTCAGGTGCATCTCTCTAAAATTAGTAGAATGCACTAAAACAGCACTCAGAGTGAGAGAGAGAAAGAGAGACGGGGGTAATGGGTGGAAGGCTAGGGAGGGAGGGAGGGAGGGGGCTGGAAGGCAAGGGAGGGAGTGGGCAACCAACCATGATTAGGGGCAGGCCTGGTTTGTCTTATTATGTAATAACCAGAGGGGGGCAGGGTGAAGTGGTGTATGGTGGATGTGAGAAATGGGTGGAGTAGATAAGCCTTCTGCAAACATGCAAACTGATCAGACAGATGATTTCACACTGATTGTTACCTCACACATCCCACAATCAGCTAACACATTTATGTGGGATTTAAACGATAAAAAGATGATTGACAGAATGGTACTCAATCCACTAACATTCTCAGTTTGTGAGAATGTAAAAACTTAAATAAGTCTAATGCATGAGAGTTGAATGTTTGGTGCTGGGGAATGTGTCCTGTTACAGGCCCCTCATCCTATGGGCTCGGGACAATAAGACAGAAATGACCAAGTGACCGAGCGAGAAGCTGTATCGTCGCCCGGCGGAGGTATCCATCCAAGTGCGCGTAGCGCACACGGTTGGATACCGGAGCCAAGCGATGATATGGCTTTCCCACATAGTCCTGCGGATTCTTTTGCATTTATTTCACCATTACTTATCAACATGTACCCGAATATGTTCAATATAAACTCCCTGTATTGTACAGTGACGTCACAACCATTCGAGACTATCAGTGAGCTATGCAGACAACACAATTTGGTGAAATAAATCAAATAAAGTTGTAATAAGTTAAGAATCATGAAATAAAAGCAAGAATAACAGAGTATCGCATCTTCGGAGGGCTGTATTCACTACCGGCCTTGTTGTTTTCGACCATACAAGGTGAATACAGCCCTCCGAAGACGCGATACTATGGCATTCTTGCTATAGTATTCTGCCCGCTTTCTCTGGCACTTGTACTTCTACTGACTTATAAAGTGGCCATGATCATTGTCATGTACCATTTACCCCTGATATGGAATAACCTGGCAACAGTTGGATCACTATAATGTGTTTGTTAAACATCTCATGTATCTTCTCCAGGTGAACGGCAGCGTTCCCATGGTGATTATAAAGAACCTGCGGGAGGACACTGATTACCTCATCCGTGTCGTGGCCATCACATGTCGGGGCAAGAGTCAGCCGACCAAGTGGTCGTCCATACGCACCTTATCCAGACCCATGGGTGACGGCAAGCTTGCCATGTCAGGTACAGTATATATACATACATATATATATACATATATACATATTGACAGAGTGGTGCAGGTTACATGTATGTACTTATATATACATCAGGTACAGCATATATTGACTGATAATTAACTAACAGTTGTGTTATTGTGTTACAGAGAACCGGTCGCCAGGGAAGCCCTCGTCAGTGCGCACGCGCAGGATGACTGACTCGATCACAATGAGTTGGCAGCCCCCAGAGGGGGACGTGCTCGTGCGCGGCTACATGGTCGGGTATGGGGAGGGCGTCCCCGACGTCAACTGGCAATATGTGTCCGCAGACATGCGCAACTTCACCATCAGGAACCTCAGTGAGTACAACAAACTTAATAACACTTACCCTAACCATAGTGAGCCTCAGGGAGTACATCCATAGTGAGCCTTAGTTAGACTTAGCCTCAGGGAGTACACCCATAGTGAGGGTTACTCTACAGTGCACTGACCTCTACTTCTGACTGACTTACAGACCTCAGGGAGACATGTTTAATTATATCCATGAGATGAATGACATATGAGTTGAAGATATTATCATAAAACAACACAGATCAGAAATACTGCTTCCATGTATGAACTGCTTATACAGTGCTACTGGCTTTACATTTGTAGTACACTTAATGACATACTGCCTTACAGTTGTACTGCCCTTACGGTTGTACCACCCTTACGGCTGTACCACCCTTACGGCTGTACCACCCTTACAGTTGTACCAACCCTACGGCTGTACTTTCCTTTACAGTTGTACCGCCCTTACGGTTGTACCGCCCTTACGGTTGTACTGCCCTTACGGTTGTACCGCCCTTACGGTTGTACCGCCCTTACGGTTGTACCGCCCTTACGGTTGTACTAACTTTACGGTTTTACTGCCTTGACGGACATCTCTTACAGACATACTGCTGACAGTTTGATTGACAGCTCATGTAGTTAGACTTCATACGTTGACTTAGTTCTGATGTAAATCAGTCTTTTATACTAGAAACTGAGGCTTAGTTTGAATCCTGTGAACTTGTTCATGTTTAGCATTAGTTTAGTCTTGACACAATATTTACTTCAATAGATCAAGTGTTGACAATGAATATTTACAAGTTTCTAACTGTTGACCAGTATGGATGTATAATATTCACAGAACTTGACTCAATGTTAACAACTACTGATTCACTGACTAGAGTCAATAGTGAGTTTGTGTATAATATTCACAGAACTTGACTCAATGTTAACAACTACTGATTCACTGACTAGCCTAGAGACAAGCGGCCGCCAAGTGTGGGATGCAAAGTGTAAACAAGAGCCATTGAATCACACGAGTTATTCTTAACCTCGAGTACAGTTCTTTTTTATACAATGACTTAGAGAAAATGTTACACTTCAATAGTATGAATAGAACCAGTAACGGCTGTGTATTTCTGACACTGTTCCACCAGGTCCTGCTGTGGTATAAAGTCTACACATTGCATCAGTTGCAGAACAGACTATTTCCAATATAACTTTGTCATCGTTGCCTTGGAATGTAGTGTTGTTAGTGTGAACTATAACTATTCTTTATCATTTAGTTATTATTATGATTAGTTTCTTTCTATGATTAGTTTCTTTCTTTTATTGGTGTATTTAATATCCTGCATATTTCTATGTTTAAGTGTGATTTACCCCCAGTAACTGGTGAAGTAGACCCTGTGTCCACTGGGTGGAGTTTCCCGGGGTTGGGTCCGGGGAGGAAGAATGAACTAATGAAGGCCGGAGCAGTTTCTCCCCCACTGGTCTGACTGCCCCCTGTTTCTCCTGCACTGCCCTGACTGCCCTCTGTTTCTCCTGCACTGCCCTGACTGCCCCCTGTTTCTCCTCCACTACTCTGACTGCCCTCTGTTTCTCCTCCACTGGTCTGACTGCCCCCTGTTTCTCCTCCACTGCCCTGACTGCCCTCTGTTTCTCCTCCACTGCCCTGACTGCCCCCTGTTTCTCCTCCACTGCTCTGACTGCCCTCTGTTTCTCCTCCACTGGTCTGACTGCCCTCTGTTTCTCCCCCACTGGTCTGACTGCCCTCTGTTTCTCCTCCACTGGTCTGACTGCCCTCTGTTTCTCCTCCACTGCCCTGACTGCCCCCTGTTTCTCCCCCACTGGCCTGACTGCCCTCTGTTTCTCCTCCACTGCCCTGACTGCCCTCTGTTTCTCCTCCACTGCCCTGACTGCCCTCTGTTTCTCCTCCACTGGTCTGACTGCCCTCTGTTTCTCCTCCACTGCCCTGACTGCCCTCTGTTTCTCCTGCACTGGTCTGACTGCCCTCTGTTTCTCCTGCACTGGTCTGACTGCCCTCTGTTTCTCCTGCACTGGTCTGACTGCCCTCTGTTTCTCCTGCACTGGTCTGACTGCCACCTGTTTCTCCTCCACTGGCCTGACTGCCCTCTGTTTCTCCTCCACTGGTCTGACTGCCCTCTGTTTCTCCTCCACTGGTCTGACTGCCCTCTGTTTCTCTCCCACTGGTCTGACTGCCACCTGTTTCTCCTCCACTGGCCTGACTGCCCTCTGTTTCTCCTCCACTGGTCTGACTGCCCTCTGTTTCTCCTACACTGCCCTGACTGCCCTCTGTTTCTCCTCCACTGCCCTGACTGCCCTCTGTTTCTCCTGCACTGGTCTGACTGCCCTCTGTTTCTCCTGCACTGGTTTGACTGCCCTCTGTTTCTCTTCCACTGGTCTCTCTGCCCCCCGTTTCTACCCTGACTGCCCCTTGTTTTCCCCCTGTTTCTCCTCTAACTGTCCCCTGTTTCTCCCCTGACTATCTCGAATTGGAAAAATCGCCTTAGTGGACACAGGATTTAAGTCCTTTAGATGTAAGCTCTTCATTTAGTCACATTTCCTTCTGATTTCACTTGATTAAACAATGTTTGTATTCTAGGCTGTTATAATATGTTTATATAACATAACGATGCATAAATAAACCTACACTTGTTACAGGCCTCAGAATATAAAGGCTTTGTAGCCACACCTTGTGTGTTAGGTCTTCATATAAAGTATGACACTTTCAGATTCTATTGCTACTTTAAGGGTCGGATTTCACATTACTCCAATGATTTTTATTCTAAATAGAAAAACTTATACAGCTTGCATCAATTTAGATTTAGTTCATTGAGATTTGAAATAAATCATTTAACCTTTAACATCAGCTGCATATTAACAGAGAAATATATGTTTACATACTCATGTTACATATCAGTACACTGTACTACATGTTACATATCAGTTCATACAAATGTAGAGTAAACTGCACCAGGTTAATGTAAACATGTAAACATGTCCCCTTTCACAAATATTGATGTTCATTTCCCTGCTTCATGAAAATATCCCTTTGCTAAACATTCTGATTAATTAGAATAATTTATAATTATACTTAATTATACTTAATTAAACAAAGTAACATTTCACAAGTTAATATAGCCACAAATAAATGAATGACTCTATGGGAGCTTGTTACTATTCACACACATTTACCCTTCACTTAACCACTCAGTGGTATATACCGTATTTCCTTGAAATACCGCCGGGCCTTAAATAGGCTCCAGGCCTTGAAGAAGTGCCGGGGGCAGAGTATGATTTACTAATAAGCGCAGGGCCTTGAATAGGCACCGGGGTTAAGCTATCATATGTATCAAAACAAATAATGCAATACGATTTGGACTGGTTTGGCTTTGTCTTTCTTCAGTTGTGTCATTTCTGTAGTGGATATTAAGTCTCTTGAGGTTATTAATAAACAAACAATCTTAATTAGGATGCCCGCCAGCAGACCTAAGTATCCAGTTCCATGCTGGTGGTTAGCTGAGTTTACTCTTAAGATAACAGTAACCAGACACTGGCATAACCTTATGCTGTTTATATACCATTTTATGATTATCCTTCTGAAAGATTTGGGATATAATCATGGCAAATTAAGACCAGTATGTTTTAGATGAAAGGAATACAAATATCTAGGCTGGTTGGTAATTATAACTAAAACATTTACCAAGTGGATTTATATTGAGTTCAGACCTAAAGTAAGCCATTTGTGTCTAATCTAGTAAATTAGACTTGTAAATTACAAATGATTTACCTATATATATGAGATTCTGGGAAAGTAAATCTATAATTTCCATGCTCATGCTACCTTCTGTGAATAGGCGCTGGGCCTTGAATAGGTGCCTGGTACAAAGTCCCTTGACTTAATTAGCGCCGGGGGGGGGGGGGGGGGGGGTTGCCTATTCAAGGAAATACAGTATAGATAGTGTCACTGTAAGGAAGGCTCAAATAATTTGATACAAATGTAGGGTCCCTTGTGGTAGGATCTGGTGTACAGCAGTCTGGATAGCTCAGTAGTGTCCTGGGTGGTAGGATCTGGTGTACAGCAGCCTGGATAGCTCAGTAGTGTCCTGGGTGGTAGGATCTGGTGTACAGCAGCCTGGATAGCTCAGTAGTGTCCTGGGTGGTAGGATCTGGTGTACAGCAGTCTGGATAGCTCAGTAGTGTCCTGGGTGGCAGGATCTGGTGTACAGCAGCCTGGATAGCTCAGTAGTGTCCTGGGTGGTAGGATCTGGTGTACAGCAGTCTGGATAGCTCAGTAGTGTCCTGGGTGGTAGGATCTGGTGTACAGCAGTCTGGATA
Source organism: Sthenelais limicola (assembly GCA_942159475.1). NCBI lineage: Eukaryota > Metazoa > Annelida > Polychaeta > Phyllodocida > Sigalionidae > Sthenelais > Sthenelais limicola. The sequence goes on along the minus strand of OW804101.1, from coordinate 84,002,935 downwards.
GCTCAGTAGTGTCCTGGGTGGTAGGATCTGGAGTACAGCAGCCTGGATAGCTCAGTAGTGTCCTGGGTGGTAGGATCTGGAGTACAGCAGTCTGGATAGCTCAGTAGTGTCCTGGGTGGTAGGATCTGGAATACAGCAGCCTGGATAGCTCAGTAGTGTCCTGGGTGGTAGGATCTGGTGTACAGCAGTCTGGATAGCTCAGTAGTGTCCTGGGTGGTAGGATCTGGAGTACAGCAGCCTGGATAGCTCAGTAGTGTCCTGGGTGGTAGGATCTGGTATACAGCAGCCTGGATAGCTCAGTAGTGTCCTGGGTGGTAGGATCTGGTGTACAGCAGTCTGGATAGCTCAGTAGTGTCCTGGGTGGTAGGATCTGGAGTACAGCAGCCTGGATAGCTCAGTAGTGTCCTGGATGGTAGGATCTGGAATACAGCAGCCTGGATAGCTCAGTAGTGTCCTGGATGGTAGGATCTGGTGTACAGCATCCTGGATAGCTCAGTAGTGTCCTGGGTGGTAGGATCTGGAATACAGCAGTCTGGATAGCTCAGTAGTGTCCTGGGTGGTAGGATCTGGAGTACAGCAGTCTGGGTAGCTCAGTAGTGTCCTGGATGGTAGGGTCTGGAATACAGCAGCCTGGATAGCTCAGTAGTGTCCTGGGTGGTAGGATCTGGTGTACAGCAGCCTGGATAGCTCAGTAGTGTCCTGGGTGGTAGGATCTGGTGTACAGCAGCCTGGATAGCTCAGTAGTGTCCTGGGTGGTAGGATCTGGAGTACAGCAGTCTGGGTAGCTCAGTAGTGTCCTGGATGGTAGGATCTGGTGTACAGCAGTCTGGATAGCTCAGTAGTGTCCTGGGTGGTAGGATCTGGTGTACAGCAGCCTGGATAGCTCAGTAGTGTCCTGGGTGGTAGGATCTGGTGTACAGCAGCCTGGATAGCTCAGTAGTGTCCTGGGTGGTAGGATCTGGAGTACAGCAGTCTGGGTAGCTCAGTAGTGTCCTGGGTGGTAGGATCTGGAGTACAGCAGTCTGGGTAGCTCAGTAGTGTCCTGGGTGGTAGGATCTGGTGTACAGCAGTCTGGATAGCTCAGTAGTGCCCTGGGTGGTAGGATCTGGTATACAGCAGTCTGGATAGCTCAGTAGTGTCCTGGGTGGTAGGATCTAGTGTACAGCAGTCTGGATAGCTCAGTAGTGTCCTGGGTGGTAGGATCTGGAATACAGCAGTCTGGATAGCTCAGTAGTGTCCTGGGTGGTAGGATCTGGAATACAGCAGTCTGGATAGCTCAGTAGTGTCCTGGGTGGTAGGGCCTGGAATACAGCAGCCTGGATAGCTCAGTAGTGTCCTGGGTGGTAGGATCTGGTGTACAGCAGTCTGGATAGCTCAGTAGTGTCCTGGGTGGTAGGGTCTGGAATACAGCAGCCTGGATAGCTCAGTAGTGTCCTGGGTGGTAGGATCTGGAATACAGCAGCCTGGATAGCTCAGTAGTGTCCTGGGTGGTAGGATCTGGAATACAGCAGCCTGGATAGCTCAGTAGTGTCCTGGGTGGTAGGATCTGGAATACAGCAGCCTGGATAGCTCAGTAGTGCCCTGGGTGGTAGGATCTGGTATACAGCAGTCTGGATAGCTCAGTAGTGTCCTGGGTGGTAGGATCTAGTGTACAGCAGTCTGGATAGCTCAGTAGTGTCCTGGGTGGTAGGATCTGGAATACAGCAGTCTGGATAGCTCAGTAGTGTCCTGGGTGGTAGGATCTGGAATACAGCAGTCTGGATAGCTCAGTAGTGTCCTGGGTGGTAGGGCCTGGAATACAGCAGCCTGGATAGCTCAGTAGTGTCCTGGGTGGTAGGATCTGGTGTACAGCAGTCTGGATAGCTCAGTAGTGTCCTGGGTGGTAGGGTCTGGAATACAGCAGCCTGGATAGCTCAGTAGTGTCCTGGGTGGTAGGATCTGGAATACAGCAGCCTGGATAGCTCAGTAGTGTCCTGGGTGGTAGGATCTGGAATACAGCAGCCTGGATAGCTCAGTAGTGTCCTGGGTGGTAGGATCTGGAATACAGCAGTCTGGATAGCTCAGTAGTGTCCTGGGTGGTAGGGCCTGGAATACAGCAGTCTGGATAGCTCAGTAGTGTCCTGGGTGGTAGGATCTGGTGTACAGCAGTCTGGATAGCTCAGTAGTGTCCTGGGTGGTAGGATCTGGTGTACAGCAGCCTGGATAGCTCAGTAGTGTCCTGGGTGGTAGGGTCTGGTATACAGCAGTCTGGATAGCTCAGTAGTGTCCTGGGTGGTAGGATCTGGAATACAGCAGCCTGGATAGCTCAGTAGTGTCCTGGGTGGTAGGGCCTGGAATACAGCAGTCTGGATAGCTCAGTAGTGTCCTGGGTGGTAGGATCTGGAATACAGCAGTCTGGATAGCTCAGTAGTGTCCTGGGTGGTAGGGTCTGGTATACAGCAGTCTGGATAGCTCAGTAGTGTCCTGGGTGGTAGGGTCTGGTATACAGCAGTCTGGATAGCTCAGTAGTGTCCTGGGTGGTAGGATCTGGTGTACAGCAGCCTGGATAGCTCAGTAGTGTCCTGGGTGGTAGGATCTGATGTACAGCAGCCTGGATAGCTCAGTAGTGTCCTGGGTGGTAGGGTCTGGAATACAGCAGCCTGGATAGTTCAGTAGTGTCCTGGGTGGTAGGATCTGGTGTACAGCAGCCTGGATAGCTCAGTAGTGTCCTGGGTGGTAGGGTCTGGAATACAGCAGCCTGGATAGCTCAGTAGTGTCCTGGGTGGTAGGATCTGGTGTACAGCAGTCTGGATAGCTCAGTAGTGAGCTGGGTGGTAGGATCTGGTGTACAGCAGCCTGGATAGCTCAGTAGTGTCCTGGGTGGTAGGATCTGGTGTACAGCAGCCTGGATAGCTCAGTAGTGTCCTGGGTGGTAGGATCTGGAATACAGCAGCCTGGATAGCTCAGTAGTGTCCTGGGTGGTAGGATCTGGTGTACAGCAGCCTGGATAGCTCAGTAGTATCCTGGGTGGTAGGATCTGGTGTACAGCAGCCTGGATAGCTCAGTAGTGTCCTGGGTGGTAGGGTCTGGAATACAGCAGCCTGGATAGCTCAGTAGTGTCCTGGGTGGAAGGGTCTGGTGTACAGCATCCTGGATAGCTCAGTAGTGTCCTGGGTGGTAGGATCTGGTGTACAGCAGCCTGGATAGCTCAGTAGTATCCTGGGTGGTAGGATCTGGAATACAGCAGCCTGGATAGCTCAGTAGTGTCCTGGGTGGTAGGATCTGGTGTACAGCAGCCTGGATAGCTCAGTAGTGTCCTGGGTGGTAGGATCTGGTGTACAGCAGTCTGGATAGCTCAGTAGTGTCCTGGGTGGTAGGATCTGGTGTACAGCAGTCTGGATAGCTCAGTAGTGTCCTGGGTGGTAGGATCTGGTGTACAGCAGCCTGGATAGCTCAGTAGTGTCCTGGGTGGTAGGATCTGGTGTACAGCAGTCTGGATAGCTCAGTAGTGTCCTGGGTGGTAGGATCTGGTGTACAGCAGTCTGGATAGCTCAGTAGTGTCCTGGGTGGTAGGATCTGGTGTACAGCAGCCTGGATAGCTCAGTAGTGTCCTGGGTGGTAGGATCTGGTGTACAGCAGTCTGGATAGCTCAGTAGTGTCCTGGGTGGTAGGATCTGGTGTACAGCAGCCTGGATAGCTCAGTAATGTCCTGGGTGGTAGATTGTGACAAGCTGGTATACTGCAAGATCTTTTTTTAAGAAGTGCGGGAATATTTTATCTTTATTCTGAGCTCAACGCGACAATGCATTCTACTTCTGGTACTGAGGAGGAACCATTTCTATATAATAAATATAATAGGATTCTTTATTTTCTTTATTTAACTATTTAACATTATAAGACATTGATATCATGTGAAATTGCCATCAAGTCATGACAAGTCTGTACTGTGAACAGCCTCCAGAAGAGGACTTGTTTTTTCACTAAATATTATTAAAAGGAATTATGTTTAACAGGACTGCACTTGCTTCAGCCTGTATGAAGGCCTGCATATTCCCACCCACCACCGCCTGTGTGTCCACCGCTATGTAACATGTCCAGCATATATGTATACTTTACTGAACCATGTGTAGTTGTGCTGGTGAGTTATTATATAAATCTGGATACAGCGTTAATTAATGCTCCCTAAATATAGACACAAGAGAGGACTACAAACCCAGATATAGGCAGCAGTGTGTTGTAACCCTCAGCCTGCCCTCCCCCTCCCCCCTCCCCCCTCCCCCCTCCCCCCTCCGCCTCCCCTTCCCCTGCCATCCCCCTCCCCCCTCATGCGGTCCATCCCAGCTAGGGTTAGGGTTAGGTGTAAAAGGTTGGTGTGTGTTTATATAAGGTGAATCCCAGCTTGTGCCTATAACTCATCATTGTGTGTTAATGACTGTAGGATCTATTTATATCTATAGATCACCATTGTGTGTTAATGACTGTAACACATGTTGGGGGCGGCAGAGGGAGCGCCTCACCCACACGTGCCACCAGGGGGCACCAGGGGGCAGGAGATTAGATTCTCTTTCCTTTGTATTGAGTTTTTAACATAATGACTAGTTAGCCACGTCTGGTTGTAGATGTGTGGTGTAATAACCCCCCCTCCCCTCCCCACCGCACCACACACTCAGCCCCCATACCCCCCCCCTACCACACCACACACAAACCAACAACATAACGGTTGTTAGAAATCTCTACCCCAATGTTTAGCAGACTCTCAAATAAAGAGTTCTTTAAATATCACATTTTATCCTGCTCCCCTGGCTTCTAAATTGCTAAATCATGTCATTGTGTAACGATTCTTTCTGGGGGTTTTGGGTTTGTTTTTACAACTTTACCACCTTTACCTCCACATGAGATATTTCCCTTAAAGTTAAAGTCCCTTTACCTTGTGTGACGTTTTTATATTCTTTTATTCTTAAATGTACCCGGCTTCATTCTTAAAAACCTGAAAATTAAAAAAATATTTCCCTGAAATAAACGCTGTCTATATACACAATTAGATATTGTCAAATAAAGAATTCCCCTCCCCCTCCCCCCCCCCCCTACACACACCCTCCCAGCCACTGATTGCCCCTATGTACATGTACCCCCCCACCCCACGCCCAACCTATTTACCCACTAAACCTACTCAATGCCTCCAGTGCATCATCTACTCATAGCGCATCATTCTATGTAGAGAAAGTTCCATAAAACTGTTAAATTTGGATGTATGTGGAACAATGGTTGAACCCTGCTTTAGCCTTAAAGAGTTCACATGTAACCCCCGCCCCCCCCCCCCCCCCCTCCCCCCTCCCCCCCCCCCCGCCCCTCCCTCCCCCCCCCCGCATGACATGGACTGATCCTCCACCTATTATGGGATGTAATTAGCCTGCCACTGCCACCTAGTGAGTGACGTGTGTATTACAGCCTCCCGCCACCAGGGGGCGGCCCTGTAGGCCACCTAGTGGTGACAACGTATAATTAGGCAGCTGCGCATGCGTGGTGACGGCAGAGGTCGTCATGGCAACATGTGGAGTTAAACTCTCACAGTTTAACTTTATACCAACAAGCACCAGGCTATATTTGTGGTGGAACATGTATTTATCATAAACTTTACTTGTACTTGTAACGTTTCTGACATGATTCACATGTTAAGTGACATGATTCACATGTTTATTGACATGATTTACATGTATAGAACACATGATTCCCATGTTAAGTGACATGATTCCCAAATTTAGTGACATGATTCCCATGTATAGTGACATGATTCCCATGTATAGTGACATGATTTACATGTATAGTGACATGATTTACATGTATCGTTACATGATTCACATGTTAAGTGACATGATTCACATGTTTATCAACATGATTCACATGTTTATTCACATGATTCACATGCTAAGTGACATGATTCACATGTTTATTGACATGATTCACATGTATAGTGACATGATTCCCATGTTTAGTGACATGATTCAAATGTAGAGTGACATGATTCACATGTTAAGTGACATGATTCACATGTTAAGTGGCATGATTCACATGTTAAGTGACATGATTCACATGTTAAGTGGCATGATTCACATGTTAAGTGACATGATTCACATGTTTAGTGACATGATTCACATGTTTAGTGACATGATTCACATGTTTAGTGACATGGTTAATGGATCTGAGTTAACTAAAACCTATACTTGTAATGGTTTCTCCGCAAATCCACATATAATATAATTATGATGACTAAAGCCTAAAGAGTTCTTAATGAGGCAGTACAAGTGGGTCTGCCCTCCCCCATACATACACGTGAAGGGTAACATCACATTAAAACTCTCCTTCATCAGATGTCAAGAGAAAGTTTATGTTGCTTTAATACAAGATGTTCCCCATGAAGGCTGTCTACTTGTGGGCGTGTGTAATGATGGGGTGGGACTAACAGTGGGAGTGACAGGTCCCATCAGTTGTAGTACCATTACACACACACCCATATCCCACATGTATATATGTGTAATGATGGGGTGGGACTAACAGTGAGAGTGACAGCTCCCATCAGTTGTAGTACCATTACACACACATGTATATATGTGTAATGATGGGGTGGGACTAACAGTGGGAGTGACAGTTGTACCATCACACGCCCACATATCACACATGTATATATATGTAATGATGGGGTGGGACTAACAGTGGGAGTGACAGTTGTACCATCACACGCCCACATATCACACATGTATATATATGTAATGATGGGGTGGGACTAACAGTGGGAGTGACAGTTGTACCAATACACACGCCCACATATCACACATGTATATATGTGTAATGATGGGGTGGGACTAACAGTGGGAATGACAGTTGTACCAATACACACGCCCACATATCACACATGTATATATGTGTAATGATAGGGTGGGACTAACAGTGGGAGTGACAGTTGTACCATCACACGCCCACATATCACACATGTATATATGTGTAATGATGGGGTGGGACTAACAGTGGGAGTGACAGTTGTACCAATACACACGCCCACATATCACACATGTATATATGTGTAATGATGGGGTGGGACTAACAGTGGGAGTGACAGTTGTACCAATACACACACCCATATCACACATGTATATATATGTAATGATGGGGTGGGACTAACAGTGGGAGTGACAGCTCCCATCAGTTGTAGTACCATTACACACACATGTATATATGTGTAATGATGGGGTGGGACTAACAGTGGGAGTGACAGTTGTACCAATACACACGCCCACATATCACACATGTATATATATGTAATGATGGGGTGGGACTAACAGTGGGAGTGACAGTTGTACCAATACACACGCCCCCATATCACACATGTATATATATGTAATGATGGGGTGGGACTAACAGTGGGAGTGACAGTTGTACCAATACACACGCCCACATATCCCACATGTATATATATGTAATGATAGGGTGGGACTATTTGTGGGACTGATGTGTTCCCTCACTTATACCATTCCACATATCACACCTTCATACACATGTATGTGTAATGATAGGGTGTGAGTAGATGTGGAGTGACAGGTTCCATCAGCTCTAACCTGTCATTTAATATACAAGAGGCTAGTGGGTATTAGTTTAGAGAGATAGAGAGGGCCAGACAGAGAGGGACAAGTTCACAGAAGGAGTGGGGGAAGTGGAAGGTGTAAAAGCTACTGAGGGTTACGTTTATATAAGCCTATGGTGGAGATTGGTGAGAGGAGAGCCATGCTGTACAGCACTGAACACTGTGGTGGAGATAAAACTAAGTTTGCAGGGAGACATGAGCAGCGAGGCATGACGAGACGCAATGGGTCTTTGTGTAAAGATGTGCTGTTGGCTCTCTCGGGCTCACAGGAGTGGACAGGGTCTCGCAATCTATGAAAAAGAGAAAAGTGGGGGAGGGAAAAGAGGTGAGAGAGAGGATGTAGGGGAAGGGAGAGAGGGGAGGGTGAGAAAGTGGGTAGGGGGAGCATAATGAACAGGGGAGGGAGAGGGGGTGAATCGGAGATGTGTTTGGGAGATAAAAACTGGTATTAGAGACAGAGTAGAGGGGGAGTGAAAAGAGGGAGAGGGTGAAGTGTGGGGAGAGCGGGGGAAGTGTGGGGAGAGCGGGTGAAGTGTGGGGAGAGCGGGTACTTTGCACATACTGTGGTACTTCCACATCACTCTGCATGGCTCCCACGCTCACATTTCATAAATTAGGCAGAAACATGTTAAATACTAGGTTTATCTGGTATAATGTTAAATACTAGGTTTATCTGGTATAATGGTAAATACTAGGTTTATCTGGTATAATGGTAAATACTAGGTTTATCTGGTATAATGGTAAATACTAGGTTTATCTGGTATAATGGTAAATACTAGGTTTATCTGGTATAATGGTAAATACTAGGTTTATCTGGTATAATGGTAAATACTAGGTTTATCTGGTATAATGGTAAATACTAGGTTTATCTGGTATAATGGTAAATACTAGAGGTGAGGGTAAAGTGCAGTAAACTATACTTCTCATAGGTCTCAACATGTGAGTTATTAACTCGTAGTTATGGTGTTGCAGTTCCCACATTGCACTCGCCCTTTCAACACTGCATTCATTCACTTGATGCAGTGTGGGACCTACTTGAGACAGTCCACTACCCACTTTACTGACTTAGGACAACCAATTTAAGGTTAGGTTTAGGGTTAGTTTTAATATTGATTTCTGTTAAGTAATATTTGACAGCACATATCCCCGACTACCCAAGTCTGAGTCTGAATCTAGATAGACTAGACTGAGTGACATCATCACCCAAATAGGGTTCCACCCTTTGTGGTTAGGGGATTCCCCCCAACCTACAACCTTAAGGCATGGTTCAAGGGAATGGTGCAAGTCAAGGGGTCCGCGAGGACAAATAGATAGCCAGTGATCAGTGGGGAAAGGGCCACGTCTACCTGAAACCTCATAACTGAAAGTCAGCTGGGCGCTGCAGTGTGAGACCTACACACCATACCCAAATATACGTATACCCGGTTTGTAAAGTGTCCATTAGCCTCCACCCTGAGCCACATACAGGTAGACATGTAGACATATGTAGACCTTCATTAACAGCCTTACACACCTCCACACGTGTTATACCACATGACAAGATACTGTCTAGAATCCTGTATCAGCCTGTTTCAGGCTTTAGTCAATTTAGGTTCCGTCAGATATTGACACCAATAAAGCTAAAATAAATATGTAATATTATTCACATCAAATAATTATTGAGATAAATAAAGCTGGAATATAAACTGTTCATATCTAACTACTGAACCCAATGGGACAACAAGAGGGTTATATTGTACACCTGAGGGGTGGAGAGTGGTTTGTAGTTGTGAGTTTGTGAGCCACCAAGACCAGTCAGCAGCCATTGTATTAGGCTTTATAGTCTCTTCTCTTCATTTCATTAACAAATAACAATCTTCCTACCGGAGAGTCAGAACATGGTCCGCAGGATCTAAAGTCAAATAGTCGGCCTGCTGGAAGTTGTTCCAACAAATAGATTAGTTCCTCATAAAGTCTTACATATGAATATTGTTCCACAATTACTAGTGTGTGAACAATTCCTGAAATGTATAAACACATTTGGCAGGTGTTTTTACTTTACTTCACATTTGATACAATACAAATAAATGCTTTACAGTATTAGGGTTGTGCTTTTTCTATTTTGGAATTTCAATCTTTTCCCAGTTTAAAATTTTTACAATTCAGAAAGCAATTTTCTTTCTGCTGTGCACTTACTTGTACTACAGGACCATTGGAGTGAATAAATGCCAGGTTTATGATCTTGTCTGTCTTGGCCCTAGGGACATTGATGAGAACTAAATGGCAATATCTGTCAGCAGTAACGCGGCGTTTTACCATTAGACATCTTAGTGAGTACAATACATACCTCCTCCTCCTCCTCCTCCTCCTCCTCATGTCTGCCGCCTCCGCCTCCTCACACACCTTATGTCATTTCTCCTGCCCACACCCGCCCCTGGTGCACAGGGGACCGGGCCCTGCCCCTGGTGCACAGGGGACCGGGCCCTGCTCCTGGTGCACAGGGGACCGGGCCCTGCTCCTGGTGCACAGGGGACCGGGCCCTGCCCCTGGTGCACAGGGGACCGGGCCCTGCTTTCCTCCAATACAACAATTATACCTAATGGCACCATGGAGGGTTGGAATCATGATTGGTTCCAAACCATACAGAGGGCCATTGGTTATTTATTACATTCTAATTTGTCAACATATGTAGGGTTTACCTATTAATAATCAATTCTTGTTGTATTCTCCTTACGACATCAGACATATTTTGGAGCTAGCTGAGTGTGCAACATCCAAACCAACAGATTGTGTTATATAGGTCATGTGTGTCCATGACAACCATTTGGTCCTGTAATCACATTGGTATGTGATTTGCACTTTCAGAAAGCATCCCTGAATTACTTCTTTAAAATCACATATATGTAATGAATTGAATCTAATTGTCAAGAGTGGCTGCGATATTCCAGCCCAGTTGTTAAGTGTTACTCCCAATACCGCACCTGTTTCCTTAAATAAAATCTTCAAAGCTTTAAATATCCCCTCAATTGATGAGAAATGACATAAACAATAAGAAGATGCTGGGATGTGTTCTACAACCTGATTGGCTGACCAGCTGGGCATGCCGAGTACCCTCAGCCAATCAGCAGGCTCATTACCATGGTAACCTGATTGACCAATGAACGCCCGGTATCTTGTTATTCCTCTGTGTGTACTCTAGAGTTAATCCTGGATGCTGTGACGTCAACATTTTGTGATGTCAACATTTTGTGACGTCAGCATATGGGCAGTCCACAGTGGTCTAGTGGTGACCTTGAGAGCTAAAGGTCACCTCATATATCCAAATTCAGCTTCTCAATGCATCACACCATAGAACTATATGGGTTATAGTTCTATGATCACACATACACTATATATCACATTCTTGTTGAACAAAAGAAATAATCGAGGATAAACCATGGAACACATATTTTACCGTGAATGTGGTTGACAAAGACCACCAGCTCCAGGTTGTCCAGAAGTCACTGCCCGTGAGTGGAGGTACAAACAGTGGGGACCTGTGGCACACTCTGACAACCTGCCCACAATGTAGTATTAAAGCTCTCCACTATATATTGCAAACTTTAAACGAAAAATAAGAATTCAACACATTTTATTGTATGGTGCCGTGACCAGGATTTCTCATAGTTCCAGGTGCCCACCCATGGCACTGTTGGTCCCTCAGGCCCTGCTATGGACAGACCAGGGTAGGTTAGGGTTAGGGTTAGGGTTAACCCTCACCCTAACCCTCAGGTCCTGCTATGGACAGACCAGGTTTGCTAGAAGCAGAGACTTGAGTTGCTGCTGTGGATGTCCACATTCTTGCTGCAGCATTGTGTATCAGCTGAGTGTCCCTCCTGCACCACACTGCACCACTACACCAGCTTGTGCACCTCATGCACCTGCACCACTCTGTGCACCACACTGCACCTAGCATTAAGGCATTTATTACTCACTCTCTCACACACTCTATAGTCACTCTCTAATGTTGCATTGTGTGCTCTTCACTCATTGTGGTAAGGAAGTGTTAATATTTGTGGTAAAGTGGAATAGATCTACTACAGACTAACCCTTAAGGCAATGTTAGCATATGTAACCTTATTCTAATGTTACTGCTAATGTTACTCCTCCATACGTTACTCCAACTGTGGTAGCTACCTCAACACTTCATGTTCTATAAAATGGCTCACATCCTTGCCTCTCAGTGAAGAGTCCTGTAGAAGTCTAGAACTGGTGGAGAACACACCTGTGCTGTAATTATAATATGTCTGTGGCTGATTGTTGCAGAGCCCGCGACCCAGTACGTCATCAGTCTGCGCGCCTTCAACAATTTTGGCAAGGGTCCGGTCGTGTATGACCTCATCTACACACGGGAAGAGGACGGTGAGTGAACAGCTTTTATTATTTATCATACACGCATTGCTCTGAAAACAACATATCTAGAGTGATTCATGCATTGTGTGTATTTCACTAGTAATTTATGTGGGGTTGTTATGGCAACCAATCTTTTTTTTTTACTAAGATTACCGGTGAAATTCAAATCATTGCTCTGAGAAGAACATAATTATGTAGAGTGAATAATTCAGTGCTAGTGAGTTATGTGTGATAGTCAGGTCAACCCATGCGCTTTTTTTCAGTCCAGGGCCAAAATTGAACTTTTTTACTAAAAAATGTGTTCTATTTATATTATTAAAATCATATTATAATAAAACACTTAACTAACTCTTTGGTTTCAGTCTTATAGAATATTACAATCTTTACTGCGCTCTCCTTCAACCAACTCATCATTTACCCTGTTTGTACTACATCCAATCTCATACGCATGTACCATTGCATACTGTACACATACAATATACCATATACCATTGCATACTGTACACATACAATATAGCATATACCATCAGATTCTAACCCAGTGCCCCTTCATAGTATGAGCCCAGTACCCTCCAAGATTCAACCCTTACCCGACCCCTCCCACCCACTGTAAGATATGAACCCAGTTCTCTCCAAGATTCAAACCTTGCACCCCAAGTACCCTATGTATGTTTAGTCCCTGTTTGTTGGGCTGGCCGGGACAGTTGTACACATACAGACCAGTTGTACTAGTGTTGGGCTGGCCAGGACAGTTATACACATACAGACCAGTGGTACTAGTGTTGGGCTGGCCAGGACAGTTATACACATACAGACCAGTGGTACTAGTGTTGGGCTGGCCGGGACAGTTGTACACATACAGACCAGTTGTACTAGTGTTGGGCCTGCCGGGACAGTTGTACACATACAGACCAGTTGTACTAGTGTTGGGCTGGCCGGGACAGTTGTACACATACAGACCAGTTGTACTAGTGTTGGACTTCCATTTCCAGCCGACCGCTTACATCAACGAAAATAGATCAAGATTTATAAAATTGTTAATGAGAATAACAGCCCAACAAAAGGGGACTAAAGCCATTAGATCCTGAGGTTATGGTCGTCTGTCTTGTCTAAGGTATTCGTCTGTTGCCTTGGCCTGGTTCACACCTTCACCTCGGCCTGGTTCACACCTTCACCTCGACCTGGTTCACACCTTCACCTCGACCTGGTTCACACCTTCACCTCGGCCTGGTTCAAACCTTCACCTCGGCCTGGTTCACACCTTCACCTCGGCCTGGTTCAAACCTTCACCTCGGCCTGGTTCACACCTTCACCTCGGCCTGGTTCACACCTTCACCTCGGCCTGGTTCACACCTTCACCTCGGCCTGGTTCACACCTTTACCTCGGCCTGGTTCACACCTTCACCTCGGCCTGGTTCACACCTTCACCTCGGCCTGGTTCACACCTTCACCTCGGCCTGGTTCACACCTTCACCTCGGCCTGGTTCACACCTTCACCTCGGCCTGGTTCACACCTTCACCTCGGCCTGGTTCACACCTTTACCTCGGCCTGGTTCACACCTTCACCTCGGCCTGGTTCATACCTTCACCTCGGCCTGGTTCACACCTTCACCTCGGCCTGGTTCACACCTTCACCTCGGCCTGGTTCACGGGAGCCTTAGACAAGACTCATGACCATAACCTCATGATCTAACCGCCCAATACTGCATGACGTCACACGGCAGGCTGGGAAGCCCACTGACCACCAGCTAGGACTTCCCTTGCGTCTATAGCGTTTTATCAAAACAAAACTGATAATCCGACAATGGTGGATACTTGAGTGATATCACGTAAAGTAAAATTACCTAACACTAACAGTTCTATTTACTTTATCTTAACCTGGTAAGTGTTAAAATGAACGGAAAATGGCATTTTTGACCCTCAGAGCAAACATACACATCTAGCGTTCACAGAGACACAGGAACAGAGACTGACGATGGTGGGATGCAGTCATTTGTCACATTGTGTTTTAAACATGGAGGCAACACTGAATATTATAGTTTCTATAGCTATAAACTGGGTCTGGCCAAGAGAAACAGATCTCCCTTATGTTTACCAACAAATACAAGGTCAATCCTGAGTCTTGGTAAAATCGGGGAAGTTCCAAGTTCTTTAGTTTGTTGAGACTGAATACTCAATCAATGCCCGTAAGACCATAAAGTGCCTTTCTGTCTCTCTCTCTATTCCCTGGGTAAGATCATGATCTGCCTTCCTCTCAGCTCTCTCGCCCTTGACTTTGAGCAACAGACCCGCCCTCCAGAGGGCGGAATTAGCCCACTTCTAAACCTCCTTACGTTGCCCAAACAATCAGTGTCATTTCCCTCTTATACAAGACCCGTACGTATGGCCCTGTTTTCTATGTATTCCCATGTAAATGGGCACCATTACATCGTCTGAAAGGCAAGTCGTGTTCCTCCTGATGCCTTTTTATGGGACGACTTATGTATAATATAGTAAAGGAAACTAGCAATTTTAAATATAAAAAGTGGCGCCCAATTTGTTTTGAGTCCCACCCCTCTCGGACCTCCTCCCCTCTAGTACATGCTTGTCTCTCTGCCTGCACACAGTACCGGTGACGGTGGTACTGTGTGCAGCAGGTATTACACACTAACACTAACAAGGAAGAGAGAGTGGTGGAAGGAGGGCGGGGTGGTGGGCAGTCACTATAATCTTCTTATAGACAACCATAAGAACAAAACAGAAAATAAAATAATACCTCTAGTGGGATAAATTTCTGGATATAACCTTCAATGTGTTGAATGCTTCATACGGAGTGCCATAGTAGTTGGAACAGCAAGAACAGCCGCTCTCAGCCAATCAGATCCGATTACGTGACCACTGCCACGCCTATAGCAATGCTGTCATAGTGGTGGATCAGAGAAAACCTTTTGCTGTCATATTCAAGGTAGAAACTCCGGGATTATTACATTAAAAACCTAACGAAATATAGATTCTTCTGCTAAAATCTAAATGTCTGCAGGTGTCTT
This sequence comes from Sthenelais limicola, assembly GCA_942159475.1. Classification (NCBI taxonomy): domain Eukaryota; kingdom Metazoa; phylum Annelida; class Polychaeta; order Phyllodocida; family Sigalionidae; genus Sthenelais; species Sthenelais limicola. Next base: position 83,987,923 of record OW804101.1, on the reverse strand, counting down.
ATGGCTGAGTCATAAACTGAACTGCAGACCTCGTAGAGTCACACAGCAAAACGCCTGACAACTTGTGTGCTGAATAGAAAGAGTTTAATAGCCGGCAAACTCCTGGCTGGTTTGCAAAGGCTGTTTTTGCAACGATCCTTTATTTTTAAATATAAAAACAATCTAAAGACGTTCAGATCTGGTGAAATATAACCAATTTACTTCCCACAAATAAATGTCTTGCTGTGGTAACTTTCTGGATCATAATGTGTATATCTTACCTGAGCCACCAAGGCTCAATGTAGCATATTATATTCTAGTCACAGCCCTCAACGGTCCACATTATAATCCCCTGGCTTCACCTCAGGATTATGCACCAAACAGTGCACCAGCAGCCCCTCAATGCACCAAACAGTGCACCAGCAGCCCCTCAATGCACCAAACAGTGCACCAGCAGCCCCTCAATGCATCATACAGTGCACCAGCAGCCCCTCAATGCATCATACAGTGCACCAGCAGCCCCTCAATGCATCATACAGTGCACCAGCAGCCCCTCAATGCATCATACAGTGCACCAGCAGCCCCTCAATGCATCATACAGTGCACCAGCAGCCCCTCAATGCATCATACAGTGCACCAGCAGCCCCTCAATGCATCATACAGTGCACCAGCAGCCCCTCAATGCATCATACAGTGCACCAGCAGCCCCTCAATGCATCATACAGTGCACCAGCAGCCCCTCAATGCATCATACAGTGCACCAGCAGCCCCTCAATGCATCATACAGTGCACCAGCAGCCCCTCAATGCATCATACAGTGCACTAGCAGCCCCTCAATGCATCATACAGTGCACCAGCAGCCCCTCAATGTCAGTCATTAATCCTTTAATGCTCAGTGATTGCACCCTAAGGCTGCCATGAAGCTAATAATACAGAGGAAAGCGGGCGAGGAACATGAAAGCCTTGATACCGTATTTCACAGATAAAGCGCCGGGTCCCAAAAAGAGCCTACCTTGAAATAGCACCAGGTTATTAAATAAACATTATACAAATGTAATGCAAGGTCAAGGCCAATAATGGGAGGTTGTTAGATTGGTTGTAAATTGTTCTTGCAGTCATAAGTAAGACACCTTCAATGAAGGGATTACTGCAATGGTATATATTCATGGCACAATCGTAACATATTTCCACCCATATTGGAACGATGTAAAGTCTATTCTATGGCATCATGAAGATGTTGTCTCTTTTTAGAAGCCCCCAGTTAGTGAAAATGTGTGATGGAATAAATGTTTGTTAATATAACAAAATGAAATGTTGACTGGGTAATACTGAGTAATTCTTCATTCATCTCTTAAAGAAATGGTGAGGAAATGAAGTATTTGTTTATCCTGTGAGTAATGTTGTTTCCATATACAAATAACGATAACAGGTTTCTACATGGAAATAGGTGCTTGTTCTGTCTGAAACAGTTCTTCCAAAAAATATTTAAAAAATAATCTTATATCTTGGTGACAGGATCGATATGTAGCCCCTCCCTCCCCGTCACCCACAGCCGGTAGCTTCCCGGCCACTGAGCGCGGTGACGTGGCGCCCTAACCCGGGCGCTTTATGAGTGCTATACGGTATGTGTTGAACCCCGGGCGTTTTATCAGTGCAATATGGTATGTGTTGAACCCCGGGCGCTTTATGAGTGCTATACGGTATGTGTTGAACCCCGGGTGCTCTATCAGTGCAATACGGTATGTGTTGAACCCCGGGCGCTCTATCAGTGCAATACGGTATGTGTTGAACCCCGGGTGCTCTATCAGTGCAATACGGTATGTGTTGAACCCCGGGCGTTTTATCAGTGCAATACGGTATGTGTTGAACCCCGGGCGCTTTATGAGTGCTATACGGTATGTGTTGAACCCTGGGTGCTCTATCCGTGCAATACGGTATGTGTTGAACCCCGGGTGCTCTATCAGTGCAATACGGTATGTGTTGAACCCCGGGTGCTCTATCAGTGCAATACGGTATGTGTTGAACCCCGGGCGCTCTATCAGTGCTATACGGTATGTGTTGAACCCCGGGTGCTCTATCAGTGCAATACGGTATGTGTTGAACCCCGGGTGCTCTATCAGTGCAATATGGTATGTGTTGAACCCCGGGTGCTCTATCAGTGCAACATGGTATGTGTTGAACCCCGGGTGCTCTATCCGTGCAATACGGTATGTGTTGAACCCCGGGCGCTCTATCAGTGCTATATGGTATGTGTTGAGCCCCGGGCGCTCTATCAGTGCTATACGGTATGTGTTGAGCCCCGGGCGCTCTATCAGTGCTATACGGTATGTGTTGAGCCCCGGGCGCTCTATCAGTGCTATATGGTATGTGTTGAACCCCGGGCGCTCTATCAGTGCTATATGGTATGTGTTGAACCCCGGGCGCTCTATCAGTGCTATACGGTATGTGTTGAGCCCCGGGCGCTCTATCAGTGCTATATGGTATGTGTTGAACCCCGGGCGCTCTATCAGTGCTATATGGTATGTGTTGAACCCCGGGCGCTCTATCCATGCAATACGGTATGTGGGGGCTCGTTCTCTGGTGTTGCCCATAACCAGGCTGTGTGCCCCTTTAAGTCCGGGCAGCGATGTGTGCCCCTTTAAGTCAGGGCAGCGATGTGTGCCCCTTTAAGTCAGGGCAGCTATGTGTGCCCCTTTAAGTCCGGGCAGCTATGTGTGCCCCTTTAAGCCCGGGCAGCGATGTGTGCCCCGTTAAGGCCCTTTAAGTGGTGAGATAGACCAGAGCGCGTTAACTGCTGTTTATTTATGACTGGCACGCAGTATACGTGTCAGGCGGCCACACTACGTCACCGTGACACATATACCAGCCCCGCACCCGCCCGCAACGTAAGACAAATGCTGCAACATTAAAGTGAATCCGGCTCTTAAACTTTAAACTGCGAGAAAATATGCAGCAGTGAACTCAACTATTTCAACTATTTGTGCGTTTGGCAGCAAAGCAATGTTTGTGTATTGATGGCCGCGGGTTGTGTGTCCCTGGGTGCATCATCATCTCACGCCGTGAACACACACACACACACACCTACACACACCCATACACACACCCATACACACACACACACTGCCCCAACGTCTCAGGCTCTAAGTTTGTGTGAAACACTTACAGAGTGAGACGCCGCTCTATGTACTCAACCATCTCCCAATCTACAACTAACATAATAAGGTTAAACCCCCCTGCAATACCACATATATACATTAGAGTGATATCATATAAGGCTATATATGCCCGGTATGTATTGAGCAGAACCTACGAGGGTAATAATACATGAATATTACTCTAAGATACAAGTTGTACATTTACTGGTGCTCTGACCCACAATAAATAGCGCTGTTCAAGGAAAGCGTTTTATCGTACACACACTGGCTACATTGCCTGCCGCACACTGGGGGCGGGGGGAGGGGGGGGGGGGGGAGGGGTGGTGTGTGTGTACACACTGCAGTCCTCTCACCCTCCACCACCACCACCACCACCACCACCACCACCCTACACCACCACCCTACACCACCACCCTACACCGCCTCCTCCTCTACCACTTAAAGGCGCCCGGTACCGCAGCCCTCCACCTCCTCCTCCTCCCCATGCTATCCATACAAGGCTCTTCACCCGGGCCGCGCTCCACTGGCTCCTGCCGCTACTGGTGCTGCCGGCTGGTGTTATATTCACCAACTACACTTACAGCCAGTGAGAGCGCGTGGCTTGAAGCAGCGAGAAGCAACATTAGGGTTAGTCCTTACTACTACACGGCGGTGAAACACACAGTGGATCATCAGACCTGTGGCTATTAACTGTGTTTAAACACACAGTGATCTCTGGATCAGACATTAACTGTGTTTAAACACACAGTGATCTCTGGATCAGACATTAACTGTGTTTAAACACACAGTGATCTCTGGATCAGACATTAACTGTGTTTAAACACACAGTGATCTCTGGATCAGACATTAACTGTGTTTAAAGTCATTATCTTTTAAACCAGCATCAAACCATGAAGAAAGCCCCACACACTTGCTCGTTACCATTTTCGCGGAAATAGGGGTCTTTTGGAGAAACTTCGTAGGTCCTTGAAAACCTAATAAAAGGTGTCTTTTTTGTGGACTTACTCTCTACTGCATGTGTCATAGGCGATACAATGGATATATTAATCGCTCTTTATACAGGAAACTTTGTCTTTGTCAGCGTTTTTCAGAAAAAAGGGGTGATTTTGAAGGCTGCAAAAGTAAGCGTTTTCATGGAAAAAGCTCAAAATCCGCGGAAAAGGCCCTGTTTTCTGATAGGTATAACGAGCATATGTCCATATGAATACATTCAATTGAATTGTCTGATGTTTTACAGGTGTAAAATGGGTGACCAGGCGTCTGGATAAAACCCAGGTCTTCCACCCGTTACCTGTCCATAGAGATTGATGAACTATGAGAGTTTAATAATAAATAAAGTTTGCTTAAACTGCATTATAACTGATGTGGTGACGCATGTTCTACTGCTGCATGTGTGTGCGTCTAGAAGCTTTATCTCTCATGATGAAGTAGTAACCATAGTCAGACAAGGTACCCAGGTCATATACAGCCATACTCCATGGTATATAACTACACCCACAAGGACCCTGCCCCCCGCCTACGCTTCCCCTCCCCCCTACACCTCCCCGCGCCCCCTCCCCCTCCTCCTCCCCCCTACGCCTCCCCCCCGCCTCCTCTCCCTCCTCCTCCCCCTTACGCCCCCCCGCCGCCCCCTTACGCCCCCCCCCGCCGCCGCCGCCCCCTCCCCCTCCTCCTCCAACACACTATTATTTGAATACATTTATGTATGTAATATATTTATTTCCAGATACATTATGTTCCAGGAATATTCCAGGTTCAAATATACATTTATATTATTGTATTACTGTTACACTCGTCTAAAAACAATCTTGTTTATTTGTATGTATGTAATGTATACATGTATGTATGTATGTATGTATACATGTATGTATGTATGTATACATGTATGTATGTATATATATATGTATGTATGTATATATATGTATGTATGTATACATGTATGTATGTATTAGCACTTATAGGACGAGTTGCCGCACGGCGCGTAAATAAAGGACGAGACCGCAGGTCGAGTCCTTTATTTACGCGTCGTGCGGCAACTCGTCCTATAAGTTGATTATTATACATGCCTTATAGTAAGTTGATTGTGTCGGCAACCTTGCGTCGGCAATCTTGCGCCACCAAAGTTGCGTCGCCATGACAACGAGCTGGTAATGTACTAGTCCAATACCACGTTACAAGTAATGTGCGGCTGTCGGGGCCTCAGTATTGAATGCGTGTATAATAATGTCTAATATTGTACTGTTGACTAATTCTGCCTCTGTCCACCCACAGCGCCCACAGTAGGACCACTAACGCCACCTATTGGGCTGAGATCTCGCGTTCTCTCGCCGCACACCGTGTGGCTTGAGTGGATCGACCCGTCGCTAGGGCGCGCGCAGAAAGTCACTGACAACAGGTAACCCATTATCACTCATTTCAAGCCATTATCACTCCCTTCAACCCATTATCACTCATTTCAACCCATTATCACTCATCGCCCACTCCATGTGGTTCATAACCCATTAATCGCCCACTCCATGTGGTTCATAACCCATTAATCGCCCACTCCATGTGGTTCACAACCCATTATCGCCCACTCCATGTGGTTCACAACCCATTATCGCCCACTCCATGTGGTTCATATTTCGATTTGGAAATATTGATATTGATACTGCGACATATAACATCAAATTATCCTCTTTGGCAACATACAATAGATTTTTTATTTTTAAAACAAATTTATTTCTCGGAAGTTTCACATAAAGTAATATGTCTCATTCGTTAAAAATAATTTGTTGTGAAATTATGAAATCAGTTACTGTAAATCCTCACATTCCCCGCCCTACTTATATGACCTTTGGCAGCCATATTTGATTAAAAGTATCATATTTAAGTCAGAATATTAATGTATTTAAGGAGTAACGTGTGGTGGATATATTTATAACCTGTGCTACTGACCATATGTGTTCATGATGGGAAAGTATCATATTTATACAACCAACCCCTCCTGTCCACAGGTACTACGTTGTCTCGTATACGCCCATGCCACAGGGGGAGACGCGTACGGTTACGGTGAAGATGCTTAACGTGGTGCTCTACCACTTGGCGCCGCACACCACGTATGAGTTTAAGGTTCTCACGCACAAGGAGCGCGAGTCCACGGCCTACAGCATCAGCAACTACAACTCCACCTTTGAAGCAGGTCTGTATCCCTAACCCTAACCCATTATCATTACAGTGGAACCTCGCATTAAGACCACCCCTCTACAGAGACCACCCCTCTATAGAGACCACCCCTCTATACAGACCACCCCTCTATACAGACCACCCCTCTATACAGACCACCCCTCTATACAGACCACCCCTCTATACAGACCACCCCTCTATACAGACCACCCCTCTATACAGACCACCCCTCTATACAGACCACCCCTCTATACAGACCACCCCTCTATACAGACCACCCCTCTATACAAACCACCCCTCTATACAGACCACTGACTGACTGACCACATTGTTGCTCCTTCTAATACATGTGGCGGAGGATCTTGGTATAATATTCCCAGTAATTTGATCTGATTGTTAAATGTAATCGTCATCTTGTGCAGGCAATGTACAGTTGTTTCACAGACAAACAAGATCATTCAAATGTTTTCTATGTAACAACTTTTGTAAGATTGTTGTCATTTTTGGAGTGTGTAGTCCCTGTGTGCATCTACAGGCCCACTATACATAGTTCCCATTCACGGAAAATGCATGATCGTCCTTTAATTTTAGAAACAAAATCTTAATCTTTATATCTGGAAAGTTTGGTGGGGGGGGGGGGGGGGGGGGGCGGCTCTACTTCTCACCACTTCCTCGAGGTGGCAGCAGGTGAGCGCTATATTGAAGCGCTATCCACGAGGTGGCGCCACATGTACTGCTGGGGCTGGGTTACTGGTATAATGTATAATCTATATATTAACCCTACAGTACGAGTTACTGGTAGAAATGTATAATATATGTATCAACCCTACAGTACGAGTTACTGGTAGAAATGTATAATATATGTATCAACCCTACAGTACGAGTTACTGGTATAATGTATAATCTATATATTAACCCTACAGTACAAGTTACTGGTAGAAATGTATAATCTATATATTAACCCTACAGTACGAGTTACTGGTATAATGTATAATCTATATATTAACCCTACAGTACGAGTTACTGGTATAATGTATAATCTATATATTAACCCTACAGTACGAGTTACTGGTATAATGTATAATCTATATATTAACCCTGCAGTACGAGTTACTGGTAGAAATGTATAATCTATATATTAACCCTACAGTACGAGTTACTGGTATAATGTATAATCTATATATTAACCCTACAGTACGAGTTACTGGTAGAAATGTATAATCTATATATTAACCCTACAGTACGAGTTACTGGTATAATGTATAATCTATATATTAACCCTACAGTACGAGTTACTGGTATAATGTATAATCTATATATTAACCCTACAGTACGAGTTACTGGTAGAAATGTATAATCTATATATTAACCCTACAGTACGAGTTACTGGTAGAAATGTATAATCTATATATTAACCCTACAGTACGAGTTACTGGTAGAAATGTATAATCTATATATTAACCCTACAGTACGAGTTACTGGTATAATGTATAATCTATATATTAACCCTACAGTACGAGTTACTGGTAGAAATGTATAATCTATATATTAACCCTACAGTACGAGTTACTGGTATAATGTATAATCTATATATTAACCCTACAGTACGAGTTACTGGTATAATGTATAATCTATATATTAACCCTGTAGTTACTGGTATAAATGTTTAATCAATATATAAGTCACTAGTATAATGTAAGATGTATAAATGTATGGTTGCTGATGTATGCCCATCTGCCCCCACAGCACCAGGCTCGCCACCTGACGGGATGTATGTGACTAAGGGCAACACATCAACCACACAGACCATCAACTGGCGGCCGCCGCAGCACGCTAATGGCGACCTCACAGGTAACCAGTCTTTATTTACACATTAAGTAGAATAAAAGATGTTCTTCTCCATTGTAATCCAGAAATATATAAGAATGGCTCCAGGTTCAGCAATTGACCGTTCTTCAATATCTTACAGAATTACATGCCAACATGATGTGCTTTATTTCATCATTTGGAACTAATTTCCAATATCATATAGAAGCTTATCTGTGCTATACATTTTAATGTTCATTTTAATGAAGGGGAAATACGGGTATAAATTCTCAGTTTATCGTTCATATCCGTGTGTGCACAACCTGACATACACTGTATTATGAACATGTTGATATGATTGGTAACCATGGTTACCTACTGTCCACCTGGTGGTGAGTATGGAAGGCACATACAGGCTGCACTCAGCTTCAAAGGCTGCTATCTTCATATATACATGTAGACCTATTTGTCCCCTTTCACAATGTAACATCGAGCAGTTTGGCATATAAAAGATTTTCTTATCTTATCTTATCTTATGGGATCTTCCACGTCTTTATTTTGGTGATATTTATACTGTTTAACAGTTGATTAGAGTGTCCTGGTGTAAAGTATATCACAACTCAACTTGTTATTCATTATCCTAACATTACTCCATCTGTACCACAGCCTACATGTTATCCTAACATTACTCCATCTGTACCACAGCCTACATGTTATCCTAACATTACTCCATCTGTACCACAGCCTACATGTTACCCTAACATTACTCCATGTCTCCCACAGCCTACATGTTATCCTAACATTACTCCATGTCTCCCACAGCCTACATGTTACCCTAACATTACTCCATGTCTCCCACAGCCTACATGTTACCCTAACATTACTCCATGTCTCCCACAGCCTACATGTTACCCTAACATTACTCCATGTCTCCCACAGCCTACATGTTACCCTAACATTACTCCATGTCTCCCACAGCCTACATGTTACCCTAACATTACTCCATGTCTCCCACAGCCTACATGTTACCCTAACATTACTCCATGTCTCCCACAGCCTACATGTTACCCTAACATTACTCCATGTCTCCCACAGCCTACATGTTACCCTAACATTACTCCATGTCTCCCACAGCCTACATGTTACCCTAACATTACTCCATGTCTCCCACAGCCTACATGTTACCCTAACATTACTCCATGTCTCCCACAGCCTACATGTTACCCTAACATTACTCCATCTGTACCACAGCCTACATGTTACCCTAACATTACTCCATCTGTACCACAGCCTACATGTTACCCTAACATTACTCCATGTCTCCCACAGCCTACATGTTACCCTAACATTACTCCATGTCTCCCACAGCCTACATGTTACCCTAACATTACTCCATCTGTACCACAGCCTACATGTTACCCTAACATTACTCCATCTGTACCACAGCCTACATGTTACCCTAACATTACTCCATGTCTCCCACAGCCTACATGTTACCCTAACATTACTCCATGTCTCCCACAGCCTACATGTTACCCTAACATTACTCCATGTCTCCCACAGCCTACATGTTGTCCTAACATTACTCCATGTCTCCCACAGCCTACATGTTACCCTAACATTACTCCATGTCTCCCACAGCCTACATGTTATCCTAACATTACTCCATGTCTCCCACAGCCTACATGTTATCCTAACATTACTCCATGTCTCCCACAGCCTACATGTTCTCGTATGCGGCGCTGCCTGATGCCCCAGATGCTAGTTGGGTGACTCTGCGGCTGGAGGCCCACCAGTACAGCCATACATTAACCAGCCTCATAGAGGACCTCAAGTATGGTGTCAAGATGCAGGCCATCAACTCTAAGGGTTACGGGCCGTGGAGTGACGTAGTGGAGTTCTACACGGGCACGCGTCCGGGCATGGAAGACACGACGGTGACCACGATGGTAAGAAGTTATGGCACTGAGGTAGGGACACGCAATACTAATCTACCCTACTCCCCGGGCACATCTCCTCAATATTTACTTTCTTTTTAGTAACAAAACTTTTTGAAAAACTTTTTGAAAAATATCATTTTTGTTTTTTGTTTCTCATGATAGATGGCACTTTGAGGAACATTGCATCAGTTGTGCAAAGTCAGTTAATTGGGAATTTTGATATGAAATTTAAGCTCTGAATTTTTCACATTTGGAATCTACAAGTTACAAGGGACGTTTTACCTGTTATCAACACAACCCCGGGAACCACTCGCCTGTCCCCACCAGCAGCCCCACCTACTGCCATGGCTGGACATTAGCTCATTGGAAACACTTTATTACATTTTGAAGCACAATTTTGCTCCATTTTACCACTCAATTTAGAGTTACTATAAATTTGGGTAGCTTTGTATATCTTTAGCTTCATTACATTTGCATGATTCACAAATTCTCCTCACAAAAGATTTCTCCATTTTTCCAAGGAGAACTTGCCCCAGTTCAGCCTGAGGATCCCTCCTCCTGGATCCACCCCTCAATGCATGGCCCAATATTTGCATGACGTAGTTTAGCCTTATGTGCATAAACTCATAATCAACTTTTTATCATATTTACATAATTTTGCGTATATTTGCCTAGTTATATACAAACTCATATATTTCTCTATAAATATTCTTATGCACCTATTTATATATATCTATATTTATATATAACTATTGTTGACCCTGCTTAGTTGCACAGTTCCATGTAATACTCACTCAACGGTCTACTCAGTAGACCGGTAATCAAAAATACATAAAAAAAAATACATCCAAAAAGACGCATTCATGATTACTCATGACTACATGACTATTTAATGGCCAACATGTAAGCCACACATCAGACCATCAGCCCATACACAGCAGAACACATGGTTCAATGAATGAGACTACGAGATCACTCTGGTCTCATTGGTTCATTGCAGCCAAGTAGTGTCAACATATGCTTCATACAGATTCATCCTTACATACTGTATTATAGTCAGGACACATCTGTGGCTTTGTACAATGCAGTACTGACTGTGCAATACATATTGATTAATTGTACATGTACTGTTAGGGAGTGCAATAAGTATTAATTAATTGTACATGAACTGTTGGGGAGTGCAATAAGTATTGATTAATTGTACATGTACTGTTAGGGGATGCAATAAGTATTGATTAATTGTACATGTACTGTTGGGGAGTGCAATAAGTATTGATTAATTGTACATGTACTGTTAGGGAGTGCAATAAGTATTGATTAATTGTACATGTACTGTTAGGGGATGCAATAAGTATTGATTAATTGTACATGTACTGTTAGGGAGTGCAATGAGTATTAATTAATTGTACATGTACTGTTAGGGAGTGCAATAAGTATTGATTAATTGTACATGTACTGTTAGTGGGTGCAATAAGTATTGATTAATTGTACATGTACTGTTAGGGAGTGCAATAAGTATTGATTAATTGTACATGTGCTGTTAGGGAGTGCAATAAGTATTGATTAATTGTACATGTACTGTTAGGGAGTGCAATAAGTATTGATTAATTGTACATGTACTGTTGGGGAGTGCAATAAGTATTGATTAATTGTACATGTACTGTTGGGGAGTGCAATAAGTATTGATTAATTGTACATGTACTGTTAGGGAGTGCAATAAGTGTTGATTAATTGTACATGTACTGTTAGGGAGTGCAATAAGTATTGATTAATTGTACATGTACTGTTAGGGAGTGCAATAAGTATTGATTAATTGTACATGTACTGTTGGGGAGTGCAATAAGTATTGATTAATTGTACATGTACTGTTGGGGAGTGCAATAAGTATTGATTAATTGTACATGTACTGTTAGTGGGTGCAATAAGTATTGATTAATTGTACATGTACTGTTAGGGGTGCAATAAGTATTGATTAATTGTACATGTACTGTTGGGGAGTGCAATAAGTATTGATTAATTGTACATGTACTGTTAGTGGGGGCAATAAGTATTGATTAATTGTACATGTACCGTTAGGGAGTGCAATAAGTATTGATTAATTATACATGTACTGTTAGTGGGTGCAATAAGTATTGATTAATTGTACATGTACCGTTAGGGAGTGCAATAAGTATTGATTAATTGTACATGTACTGTTGGGGGTGCAATAAGTATTGATTAATTGTACATGTACTGTTGGGGAGTGCAATAAGTATTGATTAATTGTACATGTACCGTTAGGGAGTGCAATAAGTATTGATTAATTGTACATGTACTGTTAGGGGATGCAATAAGTATTGATTAATTGTACATGTACTGTTGGGGGTGTAATAAGTATTGATTAATTGTACATGTACTGTTGGGGAGTGCAATAAGTATTGATTAATTGTACATGTACTGTTGGGGGTGCAATAAGTATTGATTAATTGTACATGTACCGTTAGGGAGTGCAATAAGTATTGATTAATTGTACATGTACTGTTATGGGGTGCAATAAGTATTGATTAATTGTACATGTACTGTTGGGGAGTGCAATAAGTATTGAATAATCTAATTCTACAGCGTTGTTGGGTCTAATAGCAGGACCTTTCTCTGAACTGTTCTGTTCCCAGTGCAAAGCCACAGATTGCATCTTGCACCATAGTGGCTGTAGGTACATAGTGGCTGTATGCTGTAGGTACAGCACTATAGTGGCTGTATGCTGTAGGTACAGCACTATAGTGGCTGTATGCTGTAGGTACAGCACTATAGTGGCTGTAGGTATATAGTGGCTGTAGGTACATAGTGGCTGTAGGTACATAGTGGCTGTAGGTACATAGTGGCTGTAGGTACATAGTGGCTGTAGGTACATAGTGGCTGTAGGTATATAGTGGCTGTAGGTACATAGTGGCTGTAGGTACATAGTGGCTGTAGGTACAGCACTATAGTGACTGTATGCTGTAGGTACAGCACTATAGTGGATGTATGCTGTATGCTGTAGGTACAGCACTATAGTGGCTGTAGGTACATAGTGGCTGTAGGTATATAGTGGCTGTAGGTACAGCACTATAGTGGCTGTATGCTGTATGCTGTAGGTACAGCACTATAGTGGCTGTATGCTGTATGCTGTAGGTACAGCACTATAGTGGCTGTATGCTGTAGGTACAGCACTATAGTGGCTGTATGCTGTATGCTGTAGGTACAGCACTATAGTGGCTGTATGCTGTATGCTGTAGGTACAGCACTATAGTGGCTGTATGCTGTAGGTACAGCACTATAGTGGCTGTAGGTACATAGTGGCTGTAGGTACAGCACTATAGTGGCTGTATGCTGTAGGTACAGCACTATAGTGGCTGTATGCTGTAGGTACAGCACTATAGTGGCTGTATGCTGTAGGTACAGCACTATAGTGGCTGTATGCTGTAGGTACAGCACTATAGTGGCTGTATGCTGTAGGTACAGCACTATAGTGACTGTATGCTGTATGCTGTAGGTACAGCACTATAGTGGCTGTATGCTGTATGCTGTATGCTGTAGGTACAGCACTATAGTGACTGTAGGTACATAGTGGCTGTAGGTACAGCACTATAGTGACTGTATGCTGTAGGTACAGCACTATAGTGGATGTATGCTGTATGCTGTAGGTACAGCACTATAGTGACTGTATGCTGTAGGTACAGCACTATAGTGGCTGTAGGTACATAGTGGCTGTAGGTACAGCACTATAGTGACTGTATGCTGTAGGTACAGCACTATAGTGGCTGTAGGTACAGCACTATAGTGGCTGTATGCTGTAGGTACAGCACTATAGTGGCTGTAGGTACATAGTGGCTGTAGGTACATAGTGGCTGTAGGTACAGCACTATAGTGACTGTATGCTGTAGGTACAGCACTATAGTGGCTGTAGGTACAGCACTATAGTGGCTGTATGCTGTAGGTACAGCACTATAGTGGCTGTAGGTACAGCACTATAGTGGCTGTAGGTACATAGTGGCTGTAGGTACAGCACTATAGTGACTGTATGCTGTAGGTACAGCACTATAGTGGCTGTAGGTACAGCACAATAGTGGCTGTATGCTGTAGGTACAGCACTATAGTGGCTGTAGGTACATAGTGGCTGTAGGTACATAGTGGCTGTAGGTACAGCACTATAGTGGCTGTATGCTGTAGGTACAGCACTATAGTGGCTGTATGCTGTAGGTACAGCACTATAGTGGCTGTATGCTGTATGCTGTAGGTACAGCACTATAGTGGCTGTATGCTGTAGGTACAGCACTATAGTGGCTGTATGCTGTAGGTACAGCACTATAGTGGCTGTATGCTGTAGGTACAGCACTATAGTGACTGTATGCTGTATGCTGTAGGTACAGCACTATAGTGGCTGTATGCTGTATGCTGTAGGTACAGCACTATAGTGACTGTATGCTGTAGGTACAGCACTATAGTGGCTGTAGGTACATAGTGGCTGTAGGTACATAGTGGCTGTAGGTACATAGTGGCTGTAGGTACAGCACTATAGTGACTGTATGCTGTAGGTACAGCACTATAGTGGATGTATGCTGTATGCTGTAGGTACAGCACTATAGTGACTGTATGCTGTAGGTACAGCACTATAGTGGCTGTAGGTACAGCACTATAGTGGCTGTAGGTACAGCACTATAGTGGCTGTAGGTACAGCCTATAGTGGCTGTAGGTACATAGTGGCTGTAGGTACAGCACTATAGTGGCTGTATGCTGTAGGTACAGCCTAGTAGTTGTACTAATTGTGCACACAAGGTTCAAGGGTTCACTACCTCACCTCCTCCTGCACAAGTTTACAATAAACACATGCAATACACACTACTGCGGCCTGCTAACTCCCACCTCTCCCTGTCTAATGTGTCTCCTCTCTCCCTATAGAGCACTACCCCAGCCAGCACCCGACCCTGGGACAACCTCAGTTTGGAGATGGAGCGTGCTTTCCGACGTGCGGAGCAGGAGGCCAAGGAGAAGGAGGAGCGGGAGGCGGCCATCATCAAGTCCAACTCTAACACACTGGAGTTCCTGCCAGAACCTGCCAAGCGCACCCGCCCCGCCCGCGAGAAAACAGGTGAGCATTTTAACATGATCCACTCATAGGTAGACAAGGCATTGGAGACCTCACCTGTATGACTGCTGTATGACTGAATAGAGGGATCAGATACCTAACATATAAGACTGCTGAATAACCCTAATCCTAGTCTAATCAGGGGCTTTTTATTTCGGAAACCTTTGTGCAGTGTTTTTAAGCTGTTGGTATGAGCCTCTTTGTCTCTTTATATATATAAGATTGTTATAAGATCTTCCTGGTCCGCCCATCTTTATATATATAAGATTGTTATAAGATCTTCCTGCTCTGCCCATCTTTGCCTGTACTTGCTGCCAACTGACCCTAACCGTGTTTGTCTCCAGCAGAGCGCAGCGAGCCCCGTGTCCAACTTCCTCCACCAGAGACGGATGTCTCCAGGGATGACGTCACACAGCCTCAGTACAACTCACAGGACGCCGGGGTCACGTCCACAGATCAGGACGACAATGCTGACGTCATGTTCCACGCGGTGGTCAGGCACGTTGTCTCAGTGGTGGTCACTTGGACGGAAGTGTCAGAGACGTGTTCCCAGGTGGACCAATCACATTACGTGTTTTCTTACTTCCCGTCCTTAGCGCGGTCCCGCATCAAACACGTCAACACCACCCTTCCCATGATCCTCCTTGATGGCCTGACGCCAAACAGCAAATATGATTATGAAGTACGTAGAATTGATGACGTCACTCAGGAGGAAGTGTGGCAGCGTACGGGGAGCATCGATACACACACAAAGGAGAATAACAGACTCAACTAGATGTATTAAATAGTTATATATAATAATAATAAGTCTTAATAATAATTATAATAATTATACTGTAATGTACAATCAGTGGTATTATAACAGACATTAACCTGTAAAATGTGACCAATCAATTATTTCTAGTTTGTTTTTCAATAAACATTCCGGAAATAGAATTAAGAATAAGACATTTTGAGGAAGATGTGAGTCAATCTTGGCCATGGTATTCCTGAAAACATCATAAACCAGAATAATTTAGTTTTTATTTTGAAAAGATATAATTATTTTATCAAACATTATAAAACAGCCGGTCACTTTTTGTGGGTTTAGTCTGTAGATGAAGATGTAAACTTGCTGCATTTTGTTGTTGTAAATTGGTCGTTATAGACAGAGACAGCACGTCACTACCCCAAATTTGTGTTTCTTTACACTTTTGTAAATGATGACTTTGTGGTTAAGGAATATAGTCTTGTATCGCACCCAGCGGGAGATGTATTATCGCACCCAGCGGGAGATGTATTATCGCACCCAGCGGGAGATGTATTATCGCACCCAGCGGGAGATGTATTATCGCACCCAGTGGGAGATGTATTATCGCACCCAGCGGGAGATGTATTATCGCACCCAGCGGGAGATGTATTATCGCACCCAGTGGGAGATGTATTATCGCACCCAGCGGTGTTATTATATAGAAGGATGTAAACACTGGTTAAGTGTAATAACAGTAGCACAAACTTGACTTATATTCTTCATCAATGTCTCTACACTTAATGTGGTGGGTGGGTGTGACAATGGTTGGTGCCAATGTTTCTACACTTGATGTGGTGGGCGGGTGCACCAATGGTTGGTGCCAATGTCTCTACACTTAATGTGGTGGGCGGGTGCGCCAATGGTTGGTGCCAATGTTTCTACACTTAATGTGGTGAGCGGGTGCGCCAATGGTTGGTGCCAATGTCTCTACACTTAATGTGGTGGGCGGGTGCGCCAATGGTTGGTGCCAATGTCTCTACACTTAATGTGGTGGGCGGGTGCACCAATGGTTGGTGCCAATGTTTCTACACTTAATGTGGTGAGCGGGTGCGCCAATGGTTGGTGCCAATGTCTCTACACTTAATGTGGTGGGCGGGTGCGCCAATGGTTGGTGCCAATGTCTCTACACTTAATGTGGTGAGCGGGTGCGCCAATGGTTGGTGCCAATGTCTCTACACTTAATGTGGTGGGCGGGTGCGCCAATGGTTGGTGCCAATGTTTCTACACTTAATGTGGTGGGCGGGTGCGCCAATGGTTGGTGCCAATGGCTGTACAGACCCTGTATGGCTGTACAGACCCTGTATGGCTGTACAGACCCTGTATGGCTGTACAGACCCTGTATGGCTGTACAGACCCTGTATGGCTGTACAGACCCTGTTTCAGGTGTCCCTAAAGCTGTGCTTCCACTTGATCGTTCTGTTGGTCCGCTGCTCATGGTCCACTCTTTGGTCTGCACTTTTCTCTGTCCTCAGCGCCTAACCAGAGAAGGTGGAGCGAAAACAGAGCAGTTCAACGAAAGTGCTTATTGTGCTGCTTTCTAAACGCTCTTAAAATCACTTCTGGATGTTGTGCTAATTTCTGACTAGTTTGATTTTAGCGCAACTAAAGGACGTTTTTTCCATGTCTTTTGTGGCGGTCCAATGCGGCAGAGAGAGCGGACCAATGGACTTAGTATGGAAACAAGTGAATGAGTAGAATCGCTCTACACTCTGTCTGTGCTAACAATATAAGTGAATAAAGAGGGAATGACAAGCATAATATGTGGAAGTAAACCAATAGTGGACCATAAGCACAGGTACCAGCAGTGGAAGGTACAGTGGAAGTAACCCAATAGTGGACCATAAGCACAGGTACAAGTGGAAGGTACAGTGGAAGTCACATTCCTTTAACACAAAGTCACCTTCTGCACCAAGTACAGCACATGTATATGTGCTGACACCTGACGGGGTGACTGCAATAAGCACATTGGGGTGTCCGATGTACATAATAATCCCTTAATCCCTGAATCCCTGAATGTCTTAATCCCTAAATCCCTTAATCCCTTAATCCCTAAAGCCCTGAATCCCTGAATGTCTTAATCCCTGAATCACTTAATCCCTGAATCACTAAATCCCTTAATCCCTGAATCGCTAAATCCCTTAATCCCTGAATGTCTTAATCCCTGAATCCCTGAATCCCTGAATGTCTTAATCCCTAAATCCCTGAATCCCTGAATGTCTTAATCCCTTAATCCCTGAATCCCTGAATGTCTTAATCACTGAATCCCTTTATCCCTGAATCCCTGAATGTCTTAATCCCTAAATCCCTAAATCCCTGAATCCCTAAATCCCTAAATCCCTGAATCGCTAAAGCCCTGAATCCCTGAATGTCTTAATCCCTAAATCCCTGAATCCCTGAATCACTTAATCCCTGAATCGCTAAATCCCTGAATCACTGAATCACTGAATCACTGAATCCCTAAATCCCTAATGTTTTAATCTGCGAATCTCTGAATCCCTAAATGTCTTAATCCCTGAATCCCTAAATCCCTGCATCTCTGAATCCCTAAAGCCCTGAATCTCTCAATCTCCGAACACCTGAATGTCTAAATCCCCGAATCCCTAAATCCTGAATCCTTAAATATCTCAATCCCACTCACTGTTTCCCTTCCCCGCCATGTCTCAATCCCACTCACTGTTTCCCCGCCATGTCTCAATCCCACTGTTTCCCTTCCCCGCCATGTCTTAATCCCACTCACTGTTTCCCCGCCATGTCTCAATCCCACTGTTTCCCTTCCCCGCCATGTCTTAATCCCACTCACCGTTTTCCCGGCCATGTCTTAATCCCACTCACCGTTTTCCCGGCCATGTCTTAATCCCACTCACCGTTTTCCCGGCCATGTCTTAATCCCACTCACCGTTTTCCCGGCCATGTCTTAATCCCACTCACCGTTTTCCCGGCCATGTCTTAATCCCACTCACCGTTTTCCCGGCCATGTCTTAATCCCACTCACCGTTTTCCCGGCCATGTCTTAATCCCACTCACCGTTTCCCCGCCATGTCTCAATCCCACTGTTTTCCCGCCATGTCTGCACCATCTTCAGTAGCTCAGCACCATGCGGTGTAGTCCTAACCTTGCTAACCCTCATCCTTGGTCACACGTCACACATAGTTGTACACTTAGTGGAAGACTAGGGTTGCAAGGCAGTAGTGTAGTAATATAATGTAATCTTTGTAACAAACAAATTATAGACATGTTATGTAGTATTGACACATGCACGAATAGCTCCCTGCATTCCCCCCACCCCCTATATGGGTAAGTGGTACCTCCCACCCACCCACTCACCCCTCCCATGTGCAAGTGGTATTGCCTGTGTGTGGGTAAATATAAAATAAACTATTATAGATGGTGCTCTCTCTCTGTATTAGACTTCTCTCTTGACATGATATATTTATACAGTTCAACCAAGGACCCACAGCCGGAACACCCACCACGGCCGGAACATCCACCACAGCCGGAACACCCACCACGGCCGGAACACCCACCACGGCCTCACTCTATAGATATCTGTCACACATCGGGCCTCTAGTGTCTGAATAAATACCTAATCAATAGGTCTCTGCACTACAGTGGAACTTTTATGAAATTCATCAAAATAGTTTGAAATTTTGCCTGAAGCTTAGCTGCTGCATTAAAACTATTTTGCATATTTGACAAATGCCAGAAGAAAACTAATATCCATTGAACCATGAGCTACAAAAGTTGAAATTTTCATCGAATTCCTGTCAATTGTTTTTTCCAATTGTAAACCTAATTTGACATAACAGCCCCAATGGAAATATAAGTAAAATACAATTACAAATTTGAAAATAAAATATGACCTTATTAGGTAACACTAATATTTCATTATTTCACGACCATCATTAAGTGTAGTGTGGATGGTTGGGTGTGGTGGTGTGGTGCGTGGGCCGTGGGTGGATGACTGGGTGTAGTGGTGTGGTGTGGTGCGTGGGCCGTGGTCCATCTTTCTATACAGTTGTACCATATTATACATACAGTGTTTCCCCGTCATACAAGTATTACCACAGGTTACACAGGCTCCAGGCGGGGGCATGTTGCACAATTGCTCCACTTGGCTTCTTTTCAATAGTTGACTTATGCTGATGACATTTTGATGTCAACAACAAAATTCATAACATATTTTTGTTGCGCCATTTTTAACATAAATTATACATACCTTCAGAGTAATCTTTAGCCTAAAATTGCATGATTATGAAGGATCTTGACTTTGTAATTTGTATTTTTATCTTAAAATGAAATATTTAGTGGAATGGTGGCGCATGTAGCGGCGGTGGCCCCTGGAGCGAGAAGAGCCTGTTCTAGCACTCATGATGTTGTACTTAATAGTGCTTGTATCATCATTATATTATACTCTATGTATGCTGGTGTATTTATACATGTACAAATAGTCCCTATAACCATTATAATAAGTAGATATAAGCCTCCACTGGGGGCAACAGTGGGCCTCTCACACAAATACACCAATTCAACATTTCATTTCAAAATTCAAAATCTTTATGGCTTATGGAGAGTTTTTCAAAATATACAGCCAATAAAAGGATAGATAATTGTTTCTGTAGATTAAACCTTTTACTTATTGCAGAAGTTGAATAAAGTGAAGCTGGTAGAATAGACTGCCCTCTATGTACAAGTAGGCAGACTGTGCCCCCTGTTGGTATCTATTGTAGTTATTATGCCTGTGTACAATGCACACGTGGTCGCCAGTGCTTATAGTTGGTCTGTATTTGGTCTTTTGACTTGTGTTTTGTGAAGAGGTAAAATATCCCCAGTACAAGAACTTGAGATCCTCAGAGACTTGTAACGGTCCCTGACTAACCATGTGCTACTGGGCTAGTTATCACACCCGTGTGGTACTGGGTCAGTTATCACACCATTATGTGAGTGTAGTAATGCCCAGTTATCAATCAGCCATGTGGTACTGGGCTAGTTATCACACCCATGTGGTACTGGGCTAGTTATTACACCCTGTGGTACTGGGCTAGTTATCACACCCTGTGGTACTGGGCTAGTTATCACACCCGTGTGGTACTGGGCTAGTTATCACACCCATGTGGTACTGGGCTAGTTATTACACCCTGTGGTACTGGGCTAGTTATCACACCCATGTGGTACTGGGCTAGTTATTACACCCATGTGGTACTGGGCTAGTTATCACACCCTGTGGTACTGGTATATTCATGTGGTACAGTGTTATCAAATGCCCACCAGGAATATTGAAGTGAAGTGAAGTATATATTATATAATCTTCAAGCTGGGGTTACTTACAGTTTGGTGAGTCAGTATTGGTCCTCATGAAGCCTGATGCACTTCAAGTGTTGATAATTTCCTGGTTTCATGGCTCAAGGATTATCTAGACTCCTCTGCACATTCAGGGGATGAAGAAGTAAGGCTGCTGTAGATGATTGCCTCAAGTGTGGGTGAGTTGTCCATGCATTGCCCCTGAAGTAAGGACTTGGTGGACCAGGGGCAGCATACTGACCTGGGTGATGTTGGGGCTGCATACTGACCTGGGTGATGTTGGTCTGTAGAGCTGCATACTGACCTGGGTGATGTTGGGGCTGCATACTGACCTGGGTGATGTTGGGGCTGCATACTGACCTGGGTAATGTTGGGGCTGCATACTGACCTGGGTGATGTTGGTCTGTAGAGCTGCATACCGACCTGGGTGATGTTGGGGCTGCATACTGACCTGGGTGATGTTGGGGCTGCATACTGACCTGGGTAATGTTGGGGCTGCATACTGACCTGGGTGATGTTGGTCTGTAGAGGTTTGTAACGCCGCGGTGGCGGCGGCGGCGGTGGCGCTGTATCTATTGTTTAGTGGTGAACTCTGTACAGCTGTGTTGTCAGGTTTATCTTATCATATTATACGTAGCTCCATGCAATCAACATTTTAAATAATTCAGATATTTTTACTTCCTCTGCTTATCTTGCTATGTACTGCTCCCATATTGTTGGTAATAAATCACTTCTATCTTACCACACTTTGGCTCTTAAATCCTTTGGTCTCTTAGAGCAAACTGCATTGATTTCACGCATATGAATTCACAATTACCTCGGACATTTCTCTCTCGTGAAATTTGTTATGTAATTTTGTCCATCTATTGAATGTAAATTTGCGTACAATTGTATGATTTTATCACTGTGGTTAAATTATGACAATATGAATAATAAATAGTTAATATATTATAAATATTATTCTGCTATGGCGTTTTGTATATTCGGAACACTGCGGTCCCATAATGTGGCTATAGTGGCCCATGAATCAGATACCTTCAGCATGTCCCACTTAGTCAGTGTGGTGCATGACATGTCACCATTCATGTCAAGTAGGCCCAGTACTACATAGGCCTGATAATTGGAATTACAATTCATGATTAATATGCACTCTCAAAAACAAATATCGACACGACCATGACCTATTATTTCTCAGGTAATAATCAACGCAGTAAATCTGTTGTGATTATAGCCTATGTTCTTTGCATTGAGTTGATGAGCCAGGGTTGCACGTCTGTGATAGCGCCTTCGGATCTCTTCCAGGCTTAAAAACTACTGATATTCATTATATGTGATTGTTTAGGTTACTTCTGCGAGAATATATTATGAATACATTATGAATATAATAAGGATAGTGGGGGAAAGAACTAATCTCCAAGTCAAAGGAAAAGGGAGTTTAATATTCTACTATTCGATTTTAATGAAGCTCCGAGTTAAAAAAGAATAATAGAGAAAATACATCTAAAATTCCAATTTTTATTCCTGAGCTCCTTTGCCGTGGTTGAGAGGTGATCCCAACCTGACCATACGAAGGTCTGACGGAGACCTTATAAAATCATTACACAATACATCAAGGTATTTGAAATACAAAACATGGTAACATTGAAATAATAATGAACATGGAATATATTCAAACAATACAATGAATAGAATAATGTTGAATATTATAGATGGTTGAAGTATTACGAATGAGTATCTAATAAATGATATGCAATAATTACATGAATATAATATTTCTGCAATATCAGCTTATCGGAATATGAAGACCCCAAACGGCAACCCGGGGAACTACAGGAACATCGGGGAGGGATCCGGAGACCCAGGGAGATCCTCGGAATTCCTCAGAGATTCCATAAAGATACTTCATATGATTGTAACAGATCTACGATTGTTTGGAGTTTTATTGATGTGGGTTAAGTATTTCCACTTATTTTGGTGATCATTTATCGGACATTTCGGCATCAACAATTGTGATCCATGGCCACATGGGAAGGGTCTGGGCTACCGACAAGCACCAAAGTTACGGGGAAAGCTAGAGTTTGGGACGTCGACCAGCGGACTGCTTGAATGCAACAATACCATGAGTCAGCTTGTGAACAATAAACAAACGGCACAATAGTGAGGTTCTGCAAACAAACAGCTTGTGAACAGTAAACAAACACACAATAGGGAGGTTCTACAAACAAACAGCTTATGAACAGTAAACAAACACACAATAGGGAGGTTCTGCAAGCAAACAGCTTGTGAACAGTAAACAAACACACAATAGGGAGGTTCTGCAAGCAAACAGCTTATGAACAGTAAACAAACACACAATAGGGTGGTTCTGCAAACAAACAGCTTATGAACAGTAAACAAACATACAATAGGGAGGTTCTGCAAACAAACAGCTTGTGAACAGTAAACAAACACACAATAGGGAGGTTCTGCAAACAAACAGCTTATGAACAGTAAACAAACACACAATAGGGAGGTTCTGCAAACAAACAGCTTGTGAACAGTAAACAAACACACAATAGGGAGGTTCTACAAACAAACAGCTTGTGAACAGTAAACAAACACACAATAGGGTGGTTCTGCAAACAAACAGCTTGTGAACAGTAAACAAACACACAATAGGGTGGTTCTGCAAACAAACAGCTTATGAACAGTAAACAAACACACAATAGGGAGGTTCTGCAAGCAAACAGCTTATGAACAGTAAACAAACACACAATAGGGAGGTTCTGCAAACAAACAGCTTATGAACAGTAAACAAACACACAATAGGGTGGTTCTGCAAGCAAACAGCTTATGAACAGTAAACAAACACACAATAGGGAGGTTCTACAAACAAACAGCTTGTGAACAGTAAACAAACACACAATAGGGTGGTTCTGCAAACAAACAGCTTATGAACAGTAAACAAACACACAATAGGGTGGTTCTGCAAACAAACGTATCTCAATTAAGTAACTGTATCCTTATCTTTTTTGTGGATTGCATTTTTTGTGGTCGCATTTTTATATATAAAAAATAAATTGTTAGATGAAACTCTTTGCTTGACTCTTCATGACTACCACTTTTGTAAAAAGCTGCCATCACCTAATTTCTACCGTACCAGTTACCAAGGTTGGGTGCTATAGAAGGAGAAACAAGAATTACTGCCGTCTTTGCAGACACGATCATACTCCTCCACGTATTTTACCTGGAATAATGACAATCTAAAGATGTTTTCCTCGCAATTTTGGCCGGAATCGATACATCAATACTGTATGTAAACGACGGTAGGGTCAGGTATAGCTCGAAACATCGCCTTGGGAAGATTCAAATCGACAGCCATTGCCGCGAAATATATCAACAAGCATTGAAATGGCGTCTCCCAATACCGCCGCAAGCGCCACTGCATATTATAACGATCTTAGAAGCGCTGAGGGTGGGGGTGGGGTGGAGAATGTAATGTAATTCTTTATTTATATAACCTAACACTAACTATAGCAAACCCTACATTCCTAATATCTCGCGGTTATACTCTGGACTGTCCACACCCTCCCGCTTCTTCCCTGGTAAAAAATGACTCTATTGACCATCAAATCCAGTGCACAAACAGACTAGGGTCCAACAAACATCTATAGAGGCCAGTTAATTATCAAGTCGTTTTAAATTTTTTCCCCGGTCTGAATACCTAAAACAGTTATTCCAACGTCTGGCTACACCATAGTTTACTTCGATTTTCGAATCCGTTCTCAACACTTACACAGTCTGTAATAATCTATTGGGTATTTTAAGGCAGGCATCGGCATCGGCATCGGCCATCACGGCATGTTCAGGTCAAACCTATAGTTCACGCACATGTCAACAGGAACACCACTCGTTCTGAGGAGCAGCTGTACCCAGCTTTTATAAGAGCAGGGCGGGGGGGGGGGGGCATCAATGACATTGTAATCCATATGTTCATAAGTAAATAGCCAAGGAATCAACTCTAGCGGGCACACACTTTCCTGGATATGTTCAGTTACATTTCTCTCACCATGTTTTGATGAACCTCTTTCTTTGTTTAACGTATGTTTGTATCATCAGAGTTATGGATACGGTTACGTAATTGAGATACGTTTGCTTGCAGAACCTCCCTAGTTACTTCCCTCCCTATCTATCATGGACAGAAACTATAGACACGGACAAGACACTAATGAGTAAATGCTCACAATTCCCAACATAACCACTTAAATCTGGGGAAATTATTTTTGCAACAATGAGTCAAAAGGGGGTGAGTACTTTAGCAGTGCCGCATGTACTAGATATCTGGCAGTAGCAGACATTCAAGGCAGGACTGTATCTTTAGAAATGGAAGGTTCGAAAAACCATAAAAAGAATAACATGAGTTAATAATGCAAATGAAGTAAATAATAGTCTGGGGTGAGAAATATGACCGTAGAATCCCGGCCTATTTATTGAATAAACAAACAAACAAACAAAACACACTAAAATGTGAAATTTTTTTACTTTGTTACATGGGGACCTACCATCGGGACTGAACATTGAAAACAAATCCTTTTTTTCCCCTCTTTTTAGAGATTTTATTTATACTGGGGAACTACAGGTCCCCTTAAGGGGTTTTTCACCCGTCCCGTCCCGTCCCGTCCCTTTGACATTAGCAAGATATTCTCTGGTGTAATAAATATGGAATAAAGCTCATGTTCCCTTGCTGCTGTGGCACCTCAGTAACAACTATTGCACCTCGCCATTGCATTGTGCATATGATAAAGCTGTCTAATGTATTTAGCGTTAGCTTGTTGAGTATAACATATACATATGATGAACACTTTATGTGCATTAGACCATGTCAGACATCAGCGTAAGATCCAACACACTATATTACTATTCTTAAATAAATAAAATGAAGTGATTGTTATAAAACCCGATGTTCCTCCTCCCAGCCAAGGTCAGCCCTCCAGTATGAGATCTGTGACTGAATGATGTACACAGGCGAACGTTTTCCATATCTTATAATAAACAGTAACATCTCAACACTACTGACGCTTTACCGATAGTCATGCGAGAAAGTCATGTTGTTCAGTCAACACAACAAGAAGAGGAAAGAGAAAAGGCAAGAAAAGGAAAGAGAAAAGGAAAGAACAGGACAGAGAAAAGGCAAAAAGACGAAAGAGAAAGGGAAAGAAGAGGAAAGAGAAAGGCAAAGAAGAGGACTGGTGAGCGCAGGGTGACATGTACTGAGTAGTAAAGCAGCTTACAGGGAAATAAGTCTTTCTTTAAATTAATTAATTTGAGTTCAGTTTCCATACAGTGATAAACTCATGAACCTAAACTACAACAAGATCTAGCATACTGAATTAGATTCAATAATTTATGATTCGTCCAAATTTAGGTTTCGGTTTCGGTTAAATTTGGATTTATCCATTATTTCTGATGGATATTCTAGATAGATATGTTTCAGTTCTTGCCTATGTTCTTTCCAGTGTCTTTGCGGCCATTGTTGCGCATCTATGTACAGTTCCGGCTTAATATTAATCGATATTTAAATAACAATAATGTTTCGTGGTCGTATAGTTCACTTCTGCGAGATTATTATGAATATCGATTCCAGGTGACGGGAAGAAAGAACTAAAGTGACTGGATAATTATCAACCCCTGGTCAAAGGATTAGGGGTTGAAATATTCTATGTTCCAAACGCCGCTCCGAGATATAACATCAAGAGAGAAATACTTTCTCCATTCATTTTTTGTTTGTTTTTGCAACACTTTTATTCAGGATCCCTGCCAGCTGGGCTTATACAATGCTAAAACCTTTGATGGTATAAAGAGGTAGTCGTCAAAATGAAGCATGTCAGAAAAAGAATTCCAAGAGGAATATAACACCAATTTATACCTACCAAGATATATTATAGATAGTTTTGTTTGTACGGTATTAATTGGACGAAGCCAGTTAAATAAAGAAAGTTAGGAAATGAGGTGGTACATATTATGCCATTTTCAGTAGTAAATGATAGTGGTAGAGAGGACTATATTCCTAATGTAAATGAAGTAGAGAGTGGAATTTACTCGAATCTAATTTTAATAACAAGGCAACACCTCAATTGGCTAGTCCACGATTGTCTTTTGTACCGACACCAGACGGCGTTGGCGGTCAGAAAAGGAGGCTTCGGTCGACATAACATTGCCGTAGCGTATGCATGCCGAGTATGTATACCATCGGTAAACATTATACATGAACGTCATCTTATTAAAAGCAGCTTAATCATCGACAAAAACATTCACATTAAGTTACTACGTGGACAAAATGATTCCCAAGATGGAATTTTCCTAAATCAAGTCCGTTGAAGAATCGCTCCCATAGAAATTGGCCTGGCCGCGCTGCTATTATGTCGACGAAAATGGCAAAAGTACATAAGAAAACCGTTGATACGCCTTATACTAGGTGGCGCGATCGGCATTCAATTACAAGCGAATTAGTCCATGGTGGACAGTGCGTTTTTTCATGCGAACTATTAAATATTGTATTGGCCTTAAATGAATAAAAAAAAAGATAAAGCAGTGCCCAGAGAGTGGTGGAACACACTTCGTAATAATATCCAAACTCCTGTCAGAGATGTAATAGAAATAGAAATAAACGGCGAAAAGATTGATGTAAAAAACGCAAGATCAAAAACACTGTATAATGCTCTAGTTGCCAAAAGAAAGCCTAAATGGGAAAAGATATATGAATGGCAGGGAATTTTAAGCCTAGACGATGAAGAGTTTAACACAATTGATTTGTATTTTGTATATATTTTGTAACCCTTATGCTGTTACCAAAGAGTCAAGACTCCATGCATTACAATATCGTGTTTTACATAGAACCATAACTTGCAATGTCAAACTAAAAAACATGGGAATAATAAAGAAGAAAAAATGTTCTTTCTGCAGATATAATGATGACATAATACATTTCTTCGTGGGATGTAAGAAAACAAAGACAATGTGGCAAGAGGGTTTTCTTTTTATTGAATCCACAGGTTATCTGAACAGAACCGATGGGGATAAAATGATTCTTTAAAAAAATGGAACAAAGATGGAAATAAATGCAAGAGATATTATTTTTGGGATAAGAACAGATAACAACAATGCCAGAGTAATAGGTTGGATTATATTGCAAATGAAAGCGATAATACAAAGGCAAAAATTATTCCATGAAGGTGTTCTAACATTCAGGTTGACAATATCCGAACTGGCAATGAAGAGTAAAATAATATTGTATCAAAACAAATTCCAAAATGTTAGCAGTGAAACGAAAGAAATATAGTTAAAGCTAAATGCAGATTTAAATGCTACCTGTGAAAATCTGAGTCAGAACTGACATATGAATCTCTAAACACATTATGAAAACGTTCCTGTTAAAAATTATAAAGTTCTATGAGTTTGTGGCGACATAGTCCCTTTGCCGGGTATTTCGGGTATAATATATATATTCCGCACCCCAAGCGACGAGGGTCTTGATCTTTTTTATTTAACAGCAAGTAACGAGCCATGTAGATCTGGATGTATATGCTCGTGATGTGGAGAGCTTTGTTGACAGGCTGAATAAAATCATGTTTCAAACAAAAATAAAAATGAAGGAAGCATGCGCACATAAATGTATCGAGAATTTTATGTTGACATGTCAGGAGGACGTATTATGTTTTTAACGTGTTTATCAGTTCGGTGATATCATCTTTTTATAAATGTTCTCCATAATCTATTCTCCCCTTTGCTCACACTCTGGATTTTTTGCGCATGCAAGACCGCCGAGATTCACATTCTCAATTCACACAGTTGAATGTAATGGATACAGAGGGGGATTCTAATACTCAGGAGTACACCTGATTACCTCACTTGGTACCACTTCATCTACCAAAGGTCCCAAAGGACTTAATTAGTTTTACTGTGTTAATCTTACCATGTTATTTTTTTCTTATTGTATTTTTATTCTACTCTTATTCGATCTCGTTAAAACTAGATTTAACTTAACCCTTTTGGCCAAGGTAACGGCAGGGAGATCTGGAGGCAATCTATAAGTCTGTATGTGATGTATATGGATCATATGCGTGTATATCTTGACGACAGGGGGCACCACCGCGCGGCAGGTGTATTGGACAGTGGCTGACCCACGTCAGTCTGATCGCGGCCACCGACCTGGATACATCACATGAACTGAACTGAACTGCTGTTTTTTGTTGTTTTTTTTTAATTGTTCGTTTAATAAAGGCATCCGTCAAGTCGCCGGCTCATTTGCCGCAATCCCCTTCCTTGTTCTGTTGTTCTTGGATATACCTGTTTATCATGTATTGTCCTATTCGATAAATAAAGTAGTTCTTATCTTATCTTATCTTAAGTGCAGGAGAGAAGAATTCTCTCGTTCAAAAAGTTTGGCCTTGTGGATGTATGCTTTCACTTGGAAAAACAGCCAGTTAACGATTTTTGTACATAGGTTAGTCTGATCGATTCCAAACATGATATGTAAATTGTTGACAACCACTCTTCTTCTCTTAGTGAGAACTAATTCCTCGCCGTTATATCCTCTGTTTAAGTATCCTACATCTCTTATCCATTCTAGGACGTTCTCCCAGAGTCTATGGGCTCTATTACATAGAATGAAAAAGTGGACTACGTCGTCCCTTTTTTTTACATAGAGGACACTTGTCGTTTTTATCGATACCAATGTTGGACAGATATACATTACACGTTATTGTTCTGTGGATAATCCTATATTGAAACTGCTGAATTCTAGCTTCAGGAGTTATTTTACAGGGTTACTTAAATATTTCTTTCCAATCAATTTTGTCAAACTGGGTATCGTTGAGGCGCAAGTCCTCCTGCCAACTATTCAATTTTTTCCTTTTCACCTTTCGGCCAAGAATTAACCCATTGTATACCTGTTTAGCGTTACATTTGATTATATTTAATTTACTTCCTGTTATGTTGAAGTCAATTGAACCATTGTCTAGACTCGGTTCGTTATCACAAAATCATTTTGAGCCACTTGTTTGGTATAGCTGTTTTCAACTCGATTCTCTGTGAGGCTTTAGGTAAAAAATTCACTTTTTATTCCTCCTTATGAGTTGGGTTGAAGACCTCCTAAACCTGATTAATGTACATCGAGATACATCAACAATTTAAAACATAAGGTAACAATGTGTTTGCAACTCAAATAGGATTAACTAAATGAATATAATAATGACATATAAATGCAAACTTGAACATAAATAGAATAATATGTAACAAGTGATATGGTGAAACTCCGGGTTGACTAATATTAATCGTTGATTAATAATAAATAACTCAAATGGTGTAATAACTGGAAATATCGACTAGGCTGGTGATGTAACTTCATGCTTGGAGGTAACCGGATGCAGAGATTCCCGGAGACGGATCCAGGGGTGGATTTTTCCGGAGCTCATCAGAAATTTTTAGATATAGTTTATATTCCAGGATCGTTAGAGATGGGACTAACATGACCGGGGATCTTTACTGTACATACACATGATCTGCAGACATTACCTGACAATGAATTATCCATCACTTGTCATGCAATTTAGTAATTAGTAACAATTGTTCTTTTGTATTTTAGCCGTCTCACAATTTACCCCTATTTACAACATCTTCTAGAGTGAATCACCTTCAACATAGTCACATTTCTACACGTACCAAGGCGAATAAATGAGAAGGAATCTTAAATACTTCTCGTGCATATCAATGTTAGTTCCAAATACACAAGGCTCTATTCATGGTTCGGCCAAGTTTAATAACAAAACTATTTGGCCAATGATCTATATTCTCACGAGAGCCACGAAACAGAAAGATAACAGGTGGATTGAGAGCGCCATGCCCGGGGCGCCATGACACGGCCAGCGTCTAACATGGCTGCGTTATTTACTGTATGACATGTAGGCATTAGTAAAGGTCACGGTGTTAATTCTTACCTCTAGGTGGCGCCAGTATCACAAGTCTTACGGTACGGAAGGCTGCCACCAGGGTCTCTAGTTAGTCTATTGTTTCTGCTATAGCGTGTGCGCGGCTGTTTTAGTGAAGCAAGTCAAGCCTAGTACATGTACATTTACTATGACATAGAATTAATGACGGACTTGAGCTTGTTAACACTTTTATATACGGTAGTGACCATGTGGTATGTTATCAACTTTGTTTCCACATTTTTGCAACCAGGTTTTACATTTAGTGAAAAAAGGAGGGAGTCTCTGCCCCGGGGTCTCTGCTATTGCCGTTCTTCCAGCTACCCCTTGCTTCTATGCTACTAAATGTTGATGAATATGATAGTATATTGTCAAATAGTACATTGTTTAATAATACAATAAGTTTCCCTCTGCTAAACTTCTCAAGTTAATATCTTAAGTTAATTTTCGTGTATCAATTTTGTCCTGATTTTGACTTTATTTGTAGGCATACTCTAGAATAATGACTTTCCCTTCTCTCGTGTAGTTAAGGGATATTGGATATTTTCTGTTGGTCTAAAATATTTTGTCCAAATTCCATCATTGTTCTTATATCTACCTTGTATAGCACGATTACTGTGTCTGGTGAGGCCGCTCTTTTTTACTTTGCTAGTGTTTTGATTTTTGATTTTGTATTTTCTATTCTATATTATAATGATCCATATTACGAGGCATATCTTCCCTCTGTTTATACTATTTAATTACCTTTTCACGTTACCTTGTGTATATCTCTATGTTAACATGTTCTATTGTTTGACATCAGATTTTCTTGGAATAAAGTTTTCCTGGAAACTTGAAACCCGTATATTACAGTCTGAGTGTCAAGAGATTGAGACATTTCATGAACCCGTATATTACAGTCTGAGTGTCAAGAGATTGAGACATTTCATAAACCCGTATATTACAGTCTGAGTGTCAAGAGATTGAGACATTTCATAAACCCCTATATTACAGTTTGAGTGTCAAGAGATTGAGACATTTCATGAACCCGTATATTACAGTCTGAGTGTCAAGAGATTGAGACATTTCATGAACCCGTATATTACAGTCTGAGTGTCAAGAGATTGAGACATTTCATGAACCCGTATATTACAGTCTGAGTGTCAAGAGATTGAGACATTTCATGAACCCGTATATTACAGTCTGAGTGTCAAGAGATTGAGACATTTCATAAACCCGTATATTACAGTCTGAGTGTCAAGAGATTGAGACATTTCATAAACCCCTATATTACAGTTTGAGTGTCAAGAGATTGAGACATTTCATGAACCCGTATATTACAGTCTGAGTGTCAAGAGATTGAGACATTTCATGAACCCGTATATTACAGTCTGAGTGTCAAGAGATTGAGACATTTCATGAACCCGTATATTACAGTCTGAGTGTCAAGAGATTGAGACATTTCATGAACCCGTATATTACAGTTTGAGTGTCAAGAGATTGAGACATTTCATAAACCCGTATATTACAGTCTGAGTGTCAAGAGATTGAGACATTTCATGAACCCGTATATTACAGTTTGAGTGTCAAGAGATTGAGACATTTCATAAACCCGTATATTACAGTTATTTCAAAACTTGGCTCCTCTTTTACGCCCCCATGTGGCAAGACAGCACACTTTGAGCTGCTGCTATAGGAGGAAGCACTGCTGTGAGACCTTGAACAATGGAAGTGTTATATTAGTTATAATTTTGATTATTTATAATTGTTATAATTGTGATTATAATTGTGTTTAACGCATGCATGAACTGAACATGTACATGTCACTACACGCACAGGTTTAACCCTTTTCTATTTCATAAGTTGAAAGATTGAAGGCAACTCAACTGAAACAAACCATGTTATTGATTTTTGTTATTGAAGTCTTTTATTTGGCAACCCTTTTTTATTTTATTTATAATTTTATTGTAAATATTGCATTTTTATTCAGAACAGACAATAACATTCTGAAATTGAATACATACTCCCTGCCTAGGCAGGTCTTCATGGCAGATCCATAAACATATGTCTATTCAGGATTCAACATTAAACCACTTCTTTTATTTAACATATTTTTACAGCCAATATGTGTTTGAACTATATCCAAGGTTTGTGGAGACTAACATGTAGTCTTATCTATCCACCAGGGGGTGCATGAGCTATAGTTAATAGCATGGGAGAAAGGTTGATACATGTGCTTAGCTATTATACTTGACGAGGGAAGAGTCAGATAATCAGTCCGTTTGTCCAAGTCAGTCTAGTCATTAGTTGATTGTGTGAGCCAGGGATATGTCCGGTTATTCCAATCCTCTCAAGTTAACACCAGAGGAGAAGGAAAACCCAGCCGTCCTATGGTATAGCAATGACAAGGCAAATACCACTGAACATCTCTGCTAAATCTATCCACTATGGATAATCCAAATTAAGAGATTTACTAAGGTGGTCCTGGGTAAGACCATAAAGTGCCTTTCTGTCTCTTTTCTCTGTCTCTCTCTCTCCCTTCTTCTCTATCTCTATTTCCTGGGTATGATCATAAACTGCCTCCCTCTCAGCTCTCCCACCCTTGATATAACCATATTAAATATGTTGATAAGGGCATAAAGCAACTAATCTCACTCAATCCCTCTCAGCTCTCCCGCCCTTGATATAACCATCTTAAATGTGTTGGCGTAAAGCAACCAATCTCACTCACTCACTCCCTCACTCACCAGATTTACTAAGGCGAAACCTATGTTTCATATTGCAGACCAATACCAAATAAATGCACCTGGGTCGCACTAGTGAGTCCAAGTGCCAAAATCACTGAATAGTTTTTCCGATTGTCTTCAGACCATGTAGGTTCAAAGTTGTTGTTGTTGTAACGTTTTTTTATTCATCTTACAGGCACAGCTCAATGTTGCCATCGATTTTCGTTTGTATCTTAGTGACATCTTAACGAATATTACAGTTATGGTGAAACTTTGTAATGTTCTTATTCCAACTAAACATTTAGTTACATCCTATTTTTAGTTATAGCTGTACATCGCAATTAATTATGAATAAATAATTGCAGCAATCATGCAGTATAAAGTTGCAGAGAGATGGACAGGGAGGGAGAGGGAAGGCAAAGGGTAAGGGAGAGACAGGCAGGGAGCAGGCATAACATTTGTATGTAGAGGCATGTGATACATCTATAGTGTGTGGTGCATTGTTTTGTACCACATGGGCGGGGCCTATCCATGAGCAAACTAAACTCATTTGGTTGGTTCCAGTCTACCTGAACCTACTCAGGCCATGCCCCCTAACAACAATGGAGAGACAAAATGGCCGACATGACGGCTAGATGTGGGAAGGGATAATTACTTACCTGAAGAAACACTGGTACATGTATATATTATGGATAATTACTCACCTGAAGAAACACTGGTACATGTATATATTATGGATAATTACTTACCTGAAGAAACACTGGTACATGTATATATTATGGATAATTACTTACCTGAAGAAACACTGGTACATGTATATATTATGGATAATTACTTACCTGAAGAAACACTGCTACCTGTACATATTTTTGTCCGAGTTATTCTGGATTTATCCTGATTGGTAAAAGTCCATTCACTGTGAGTGATAACTAAGACACTCTGGTTTGTTTATACAGAACTGCCATATTCCCCTCTCGCCGACCACTCGCTGGTCTAATCGCACTGACCATACACACTGTGAGATGAAGAGACCATGATGGATCTACTGGCGATTCACCTGATGCAAAAGTCAATTGCTGATGACAATAGCTGTGATAATCAAAGCAACATTTCACCCCCATTGTACATCCTGACTCTCAGAATCTGTTAACGATAGCTTCACTTCAAGTCATGCCATATTGACACAGCTAGCTCAATTAATAACACAAAGAAACTTTGTTCCGAAGTAGCATCCAACTTGACTGATGAGATAATCCAAAACAATGAACAGGAATAACGAGCTGACAGCCTGGAAAAAAGAATGAAAGAACTGGAAAATCAGGTTGACTGTGGTCTATTACATGAATTGCAACAACAAAAGTTATTGAATAACGAGATTGATATGAAATGGAGGAAACAGTGTGTCATCTTTAATGGAATATTGCCGAAAAGAGACGAAAGTCGTGAGTTAACTGTCACTAGAATCATCCAAATGGTCACACCTATGTTGAACATCAATCAGCTGGACCAGACATAGTTAGCAACAAGTAATCACATGGTCATCCCAGGCCAGAACCTGTATCTGTTTGGTTCATGTCACTGAAAGATAACAAGTCGTTCATACATGGAAAGGAAGGGCTCTCTGTTTGACAATAAGGAGTTAATCCAGACAAATTCCCAGCAATAAAACATTGGTACTTTGAGGATGACATCAACCCGGAGATATGGAATCACTGAAGACTCCTGCACCACATTGCTAAGAAAGTTATAAGCATTAAGGTCGACGAGAACGCCATGTTCAAAGGTTAAACATATGCTGCAGATCAACTGGATATTCTTCCTGAAAAAGGTCTACCATCGACAATAAAGGTGCAAAAGGTAGCAAATGGTCTTGGGTACTGAATAATTATACATGGCCTTCAAACCTCTACATCTACCTTTAAACCTTTACGCTGAGTAGACACCTTTTACTCTGTCGAGAATGTGTGTGGCACCAGAGTATCGTCACAAATTGAAGGGAATGAGGGGAAGTCTTGGGCTATTTACTTAATAAATATGGATTCTAATACATAGAAATATATAGAACCACCACATGAGCATAATTAATTATGCCACTACGCCTGCTCTGGCTGTTAGCCATCTTGCCTGCATGTGTGATCCGTACTAGGGCAAGGATCATTGGAACTTCCTACACATGATTATTGGGATAGACGAGAAGAGTCATACATGCATTCCATCATCAAAGCCTAATTCGACCAGAGTAAGGATTTAAGATTGCTCCTGTTTGCTACTAACAACATGGCACTTATTGAAGCGACTAACCATATGAGATGAGCTTGTGGCGTTTTACTTGCCAATGTTCCCCTCAAAACCCACACATGGAAGGGTCAGAACAGGCCGGTCAACCCCTCATGGATGTACCATCTGAGCTGAAAAAGATGAAACATGAATTGGCTTTTTTTAAAACGAACTTTATTCAGGTTGATGTTTATGGCATATGCAATGCATTTAATGTGACTCGGGAATTCCTGGTCTTCCTTCGCACCCTGAAATTTGAAAAAAAATCTTTATAACATATAAAAGTGTGTGTGTCATTTCATATTAATTGAAATCATTTCGGTTGACATTTCAAGTTGGATGGTAGATGGCTTCAGTATCAATGATGTCTCTGTCCCACTCCCCCATCCTGGATCCCAAGCAAAGCGATGCCCTAGATACTTCCATTGACACCCAACTATGGAGGAACGGCAACTCAATGAAGACACAAATAAAATGACCTGAATACTTCCCTTGATGAAGAGGGTTCTTCTCTACTAATTGGTAGTTCAGCAGATCCGGATAACACAATGATGAACTTAGTGAAAGAGCAT
The DNA here is from genome assembly GCA_942159475.1 of Sthenelais limicola. Taxonomy (NCBI): domain Eukaryota; kingdom Metazoa; phylum Annelida; class Polychaeta; order Phyllodocida; family Sigalionidae; genus Sthenelais; species Sthenelais limicola. The sequence continues at coordinate 83,951,170 of OW804101.1, read as the reverse complement.
CTGTGTAAATCCAAAATACAAGCCTCATATACAGCACATATGCCTTGTATGGACCGACAGGAATTACGTTCTAGAAGTGAAGACACTTAAAGACACTTAAAGGTCTTTAGATATCTCCAGTGAAGAGACTCAAAGGTCTTTAGATATCTCCAGTGAAGACACTTAACAGTCTTTAGATATCTCCATATTGGATATGAAAGAAGCTAAATTACGTAAAAAATAGGTACTCATTCTGCAGCTTGCTCCTAACATGTTGTCATGCCCATATTTGTGTGTAAAATCCAGGAGGAGCAGTGTCTATAAGCCACCAGTGCTGTAGAGACCTATAGATGGTGTAGTATAGCAATAAACCGTGAGCTTACTATCAGTCTGTACTCCCATAAATGAATGCTAAAACCCCCAAGATCTGACCCAAAATGGACTAAAGACCTGTAGATGGTGTAGAGACCTATAGATGGTGTAGTTAAGCAATAAACCACGAAGATTTTAGCGCGAGACCGGTCTGTAGGTCCAGGGACGCCAACGAGGCCGAAGGCCGAGTGGCGTCACTGGACCTACAGACCGGTCGAGTGCTGAAATCTGAGTGGTTTATTGATTTTAGTCCATAATGGATCAGATCACACCATCAACAACCTTCCACCAACTGACAGTAAACGAAAAAACAACAATCAATGTGTACCACTGCGAATTGATCATTTTCCGAAAATCTGACCCATGTATGTCGGACCTAACTCCCGAGCGTACATGCAGCCCTGAGCACGCAGCCCGTGACTGTGAGTAGGGCCTAATTCTGGTAATATTTAACGCAGATTGACATCCAATAATTAAACAGATAGAACAATAAACGTTAGATTAACTTCTAATAGGCCTAGAAAGCCGGAAAAACTTTTATTGGATGGCAAATTTTCTGTTCTTTGACGACGCACTAGATGCATACGAGTGAGCGAAAATAGGAGGTCGTGGACGAGTGGCAAACTTGGATCGATGGCCGCTCCTTGTGCGTAAAGGTTGTGATTTTAGTCCATAATGGATCAGATCCCATCCGAACTTGTTTAAACCTTGTATCAACACAACATTTTAAAAAGGCAAGCAGGATTTAGGTCTTTTGCAAGCTTGAACAACACTTGCGTTTCGGTAATTAGATTGCGGGAACGGGTCCGGTTTTGCAGTGTCACTCTCTGTATACACCCGGCAGCAGGCAGACCAACGCCTCTGCATTTCTGCATTTACCCTCTTCTAACTCTTTATTTGGGTTATTGGGATCATTCTTTACATATTACTTGAGCTGGTTAGATTAATTATATATAATTTGAAGAAGGCAAGCCGCATTTAGGTCTGGTTGGAGCTTGAACAACACTTTCAGCTCTGTTAATCTGAAAGTGTTGTTCAAGCTCCAACCAGACATTGTTTACTATCCCTCGTCGCGCAATGCATGCACTAGAATAAACCCAGTCGGACCTATTACGTCATGTCATGCCTCGCTCACTATCTCCGAAGGTGGGTGTGTTGCGCGGGGACCAATGGGAAGCGCATGTCAGTGTCTCTAGACTGTGGGTCTGGATTTTGGTAGGGAGCCAATGGGAGGCACGGAAAAAACGTATAGACCGTGGGTACAGTCACGGTCTGTACTCCCATAATTGCACGGAAATTCAACCAAAATCTGATCCAAAATGGACTAAAGACCTATAGATGGTGTAGAGACCTATAGATGGTGTAGAGACCTATAGACGGTGTAGAGACCTATAGACGGTGTAGAGACCTATAGATGGTGTAGCGACCTATAGATGGTGTACAGACCTATAGATGGTGTACTATAGACGGTGTAGAGACCTATAGATGGTGTAGAGACCTATAGACGGTGTAGAGACCTATAGACGGTGTAGAGACCTATAGATGGTGTAGAGACCTATAGATGGTGTAGAGACCTATAGATGGTGTAGAGACCTATAGATGGTGTAGAGACCTATAGATGGTGTAGAGACCTATAGATGGTGTAGAGACCTATAGATGGTGTAGATACCTATAGATGGTGTACAGACCTATAGATGGTGTACAGACCTATAGAGTAGGTTGTATAAAGCCACCAGTGTACCAGGCTCCACTCCAGGCTCCACACGTGTGGGCTGCAGCATGGATGTGTACCGCTGTCTCTTCCCTGCCGCCTCCTGCCTCCTCCTCCTCCTCCTTACTACAGCCAGAGGTGAGTCCTGCTCCTCACACAGTAACACGCTTTATATCTGACACAGTAACATTTGTTTACTTGTTTACATGTATAAACACTTGTACAATACATTATGTTGTATACAGTATTACACTTGTACACTTGTATGAACACCTGTACAATACATTATGTTGTACACAGTATTACACTTGTATATTATTGTCTTATTAATCCTACAATATACATTACATTACCTGCAGTAATTAGACTGGTTTATTATGTAAAATACCTGTATAACACTTGTACAATACATTGTATACAGTACAACACAAGTCTATTGTTATATGAAACATTTAACAGAGTGAGACTGGACATGGGATAATGATATCATATGAAAACAGACGTTGATATGCGCTTAACACACTTTATAATGATAACTCATGATATAAAGACAATACAAGTTGCTTGACCTCTGCTCTGAGGCATGCGGTGTGTATGAATGATCTCACATTAGCAAAGGACATATTGTGGATGAATTATCTCACTTTACATCTCACATACAAAAGACAAGACAAGGTGTCTGGTATCTGAATCTACTGTAGTGGCCTGTTTATAAGCTGGGACCTGTTTATAAGCCTATCTCGAACGCAGGCCAGGGGTATGAGGGTCATGAAAAAATAAAATCCTCTAAAATTCTCAATTTCAAGCCGGGGCTAAAGGGGCGTCGAAACAAATATAAGCCCGGGCTTATGAACGGGCCACTACAGTATTTAGCTTGGTACAGAAAAAGTAGTGGCTGGCGCCTTGCAGAAATGCCTCACTCCTTCCTCTCATCTCATCCATGGATGTTGTATATTTATATCACAACTGAGAGGAACCAGTCATTTACACTGCATTTACACTGCATTTACACTGCTTGTTTGTCTGATACACTAGTTCACACCAACCACTCAGTGCATTCCATCTCAGTACATTTACACTGCTTGTGTGTCTGATACACTAGTTCACACCAACCACTCAGTGCATTCCATCTCAGTACATTTACACTGCTTGTTTGTCTGATACACTAGTTCACACCAACCACTCAGTGCATTCCATCTCAGTACATTTACACTGTGTCTGATACACTAGTTCACACCAACCACTCAGTGCATTCCATCTCAGTACATTTACACTGTGTCTGATACACTAGTTCACACCAACCACTCAGTGCATTCCATCTCAGTACATTTACACTGTGTCTGATACACTAGTTCACACCAACCACTCAGTGCATTCCATCTCAGTACATTTACACAGTGTCTGATACACTAGTTCACACCAACCACTCAGTGCATTCCATCTCAGTACATTTACACTGTGTCTGATACACTAGTTCACACCAACCACTCAGTGCATTCCATCTCAGTACATTTACACTGCTTGTGTGTCTGATACACTAGTTCACACCAACCACTCAGTGCATTCCATCTCAGTACATTTACACTGTGTCTGATACACTAGTTCACACCAACCACTCAGTGCATTCCATCTCAGTACATTTACACTGTGTCTGATACACTAGTTCACACCAACCACTCAGTGCATTCCATCTCAGTACATTTACACTGTGACTGATACACTAGTTCACACCAACCACTCAGTGCATTCCATCTCACTACATTTACACTGTGACTGATACACTAGTTCACACCAACCACTCAGTGCATTCCATCTCAGTACATTTATACTGTGTCTGATACACTAGTTCACACCAACCACTCAGTGCATTCCATCTCAGTACATTTACACTGCTTGTGTGTCTGATACACTAGTTCACACCAACCACTCAGTGCATTCCATCTCAGTACATTTACACTGCTTGTGTGTCTGATACACTAGTTCACACCAACCACTCAGTGCATTCCATCTCAGTACATTTACACTGTGTCTGATACACTAGTTCACACCAACCACTCAGTGCATTCCATCTCAGTACATTTACACTGTGTCTGATACACTAGTTCACACCAACCACTCAGTGCATTCCATCTCAGTACATTTACACTGTGTCTGATACACTAGTTCACACCAACCACTCAGTGCATTCCATCTCAGTACATTTACACTGCTTGTGTGTCTGATACACTAGTTCACACCAACCACTCAGTGCATTCCATCTCAGTACATTTACACTGTGTCTGATACACTAGTTCACACCAACCACTCAGTGCATTCCATCTCAGTACATTCACACTGTGTCTGATACACTAGTTCACACCAACCACTCAGTGCATTCCATCTCAGTACATTCACACTGTGTCTGATACACTAGTTCACACCAACCACTCAGTACATTCCATCTCAGTACATTTACACTGTGACTGATACACTAGTTCACACCAACCACTCAGTGCATTCCATCTCAGTACATTTACACTGTGTCTGATACACTAGTTCACACCAACCACTCAGTGCATTCCATCTCAGTACATTTACACTGTGACTGATACACTAGTTCACACCAACCACTCAGTGCATTCCATCTCAGTACATTTACACTGTGTCTGATACACTAGTTCACACCAACCACTCAGTGCATTCCATCTCAGTACATTTATACTGTGTCTGATACACTAGTTCACACCAACCACTCAGTGCATTCCATCTCAGTACATTAACACTGTGACTGATACACTAGTTCACACCAACCACTCAGTGCATTCCATCTCACTACATTTACACTGTGTCTGATACACTAGTTCACACCAACCACTCAGTGCATTCCATCTCAGTACATTCACACTGTGTCTGATACACTAGTTCACACCAACCACTCAGTGCATTCCATCTCAGTACATTTACACTGTATCTGATACACTAGTTCACACCAACCACTCAGTGCATTCCATCTCAGTACATTTACACTGCTTGTGTGTCTGATACACTAGTTCACACCAACCACTCAGTGCATTCCATCTCAGTACATTTACACTGTGTCTGATACACTAGTTCACACCAACCACTCAGTACATTCCATCTCAGTACATTTACACTGTGTCTGATACACTAGTTCACACCAACCACTCAGTACATTCCATCTCAGTACATTCACACTGTGTCTGATACACTAGTTGACACCAACCACTCAGTACATTCCATCTCAGTACATTTACACTGTGACTGATACACTAGTTCACACCAACCACTCAGTGCATTCCATCTCAGTACATTTACACTGTGTCTGATACACTAGTTCACACCAACCACTCAGTGCATTCCATCTCAGTACATTTACACTGTGTCTGATACACTAGTTCACACCAACCACTCAGTGCATTCCATCTCAGTACATTTACACTGTGTCTGATACACTAGTTCACACCAACCACTCAGTGCATTCCATCTCAGTACATTTACACTGCTTGTGTGTCTGATACACTAGTTCACACCAACCACTCAGTGCATTCCATCTCAGTACATTTACACTGTGTCTGATACACTAGTTCACACCAACCACTCAGTACATTCCATCTCAGTACATTTACACTGTGTCTGATACACTAGCTCACACCAACCACTCAGTGCATTCCATCTCAGTACATTTACACTGTGTCTGATACACTAGTTCACACCAACCACTCAGTGCATTTCATCTCAGTACATTTACACTGCTTGTGTGTCTGATACACTAGTTCACACCAACCACTCAGTGCATTCCATCTCAGTACATTTACACTGTGTCTGATACACTAGTTCACACCAACCACTCAGTGCATTCCATCTCAGTACATTTACACTGTGTCTGATACACTAGTTCACACCAACCACTCAGTGCATTCCATCTCAGTACATTTACACTGCTTGTGTGTCTGATACACTAGCTCACACCAACCACTCAGTGCATTCCATCTCAGTACATTTACACTGCTTGTGTGTCTGATACACTAGTTCACACCAACCACTCAGTGCATTCCATCTCAGTACATTTACACTGCTTGTGTGTCTGATACACTAGTTCACACCAACCACTCAGTGCATTCCATCTCAGTACATTTACACTGCTTGTGTGTCTGATACACTAGTTCACACCAACCACTCAGTGCATTCCATCTCAGTACATTTACACTGTGTCTGATACACTAGTTCACACCAACCACTCAGTGCATTCCATCTCAGTACATTTACACTGTGTCTGATACACTAGTTCACACCAACCACTCAGTGCATTTCATCTCAGTACATTTACACTGTGTCTGATACACTAGTTCACACCAACCACTCAGTGCACACCATCTCAGTACATTTACACAGTGTCTGATACACTAGTTCACACCAACCGCTCAGTGCATTCCATCTCAGTACATTTACACTGTGTCTGATACACTAGTTCACACCAACCACTCAGTGCATTCCATCTCAGTACATTTACACAGTGTCTGATACACTAGTTCACACCAACCACTCAGTGCATTCCATCTCAGTACATTTACACTGCTTGTGTGTCTGATACACTAGTTCACACCAACCACTCAGTACATTCCATCTCAGTACATTTACACAGTGTCTGATACACTAGTTCACACCAACCACTCAGTGCATTCCATCTCAGTACATTTACACAGTGTCTGATACACTAGTTCACACCAACCACTCAGTGCATTCCATCTCAGTACATTTACACTGCTTGTGTGTCTGATACACTAGTTCACACCAACCACTCAGTACATTCCATCTCAGTACATTTACACAGTGTCTGATACACTAGTTCACACCAACCACTCAGTGCATTCCATCTCAGTACATTTACACAGTGTCTGATACACTAGTTCACACCAACCACTCAGTGCATTCCATCTCAGTACATTTACACTGTGTCTGATACACTAGTTCACACCAACCACTCAGTGCATTCCATCTCAGTACATTTACACTGCTTGTGTGTCTGATACACTAGTTCACACCAACCACTCAGTGCATTCCATCTCAGTACATTTACACAGTGTCTGATACACTAGTTCACACCAACCACTCAGTGCATTCCATCTCAGTACATTTACACTGTGTCTGATACACTAGTTCACACCAACCACTCAGTGCATTCCATCTCAGTACATTTACACTGCTTGTGTGTCTGATACACTAGTTCACACCAACCACTCAGTGCATTCCATCTCAGTACATTTACACTGTGTCTGATACACTAGTTCACACCAACCACTGTGTTAAAGGTTGGTATATACCTGTAATGATATAATGTGGGAGATACACCCCTGATGGAGGAATGATGTAGAGTCACACATGGCCGCCTCTCACAGTCAGTCAGGCATGGCCGCTCTCACACACCTCCATAAATATAGCCTGTGAGTGGGGCCCGGGGCAGGGAGGCTGAGGAGGGCCTGAGTTATTGGGCCAATAATGGAAGAAAATATAGCATAGAATGTGGCAATGTAGCATATAGCTTGGTCTAGTAGGCATGGTTTATATACAACCACTACCTCTGACAGGAAGTAGGAAAGGGCAGTCTGGGATATGTTGACAGGAAGTAGGAAAGGGCAGTCTGGGATATGTTGACAGGAAGTAGGAGAGGGCAGTTGGGATCTGTTGACAAGTGTGCCGCCAGGTGGCAGAGCGGAAGCTTTAGTTTGCCGTTCACCTTGACCCTGGGTGTATGACCCTTGTAAGCAACATCTATTATATAGACACCTCCATGTCCTCCTGTACTTCCCCTCACTGATACAACTAGTGGAGGGAGGGCGGGCGAGTGGGCGGGCTGGCGGGTGGGTGGGTGGGCGGGCAATTAATCACACATGTCACTCTTACATTGATAGTCCTTGTTAGATGGTGGAATGTCTAATGATGCTCAGCAATAATTAAGGCTAATCTTATCTTGTATCCTATACTTGACTTCACATCCTGTGGTGCTATAGTTGACACATTGGCTGGAATTGCATGCTTAATGGCCCTTGTTTTGTCCCCAAACTGTCAGGACAAAAATGTGTCATAGTCAATATCCAACATTTTTCTTTTCCTTTTCTAAGATATTCCAACACATAATCAACATGACTTATGAATATCTTAATATCTGTAGAGATACTTTCTTTTCCTTCTCTCACAGTGATATTCACATAGCCATCTTTCTATTTTAATATACTACTATGTGGTGTCTGAGTAGTGGCCAGTAGACTAGCACTGGGTCCCTTAGGCTATACACATAGACCAGAAATCCGATCAAAGTTGGTTATTATATGCTTGCTGTCATACCAACTAAACTACCTACTTTTGACTCCGCCACCTATAAATGATGAACTCACTGAAAGTTGATGCTCACATAATCAATGATCCAGCTGTCTTTAGAAAATACACCCATCAACTTCTTGTACCGTTTTAGTCTAAACATCGATGTATACCTTATTACAACTGCTTATGTCACTCAATTTGCTGTCTACCCATTACCCTTTGCCGATCCGGTCCTGTGTACTTTTCTCTGCATACCTTATAATCGCACTATTAAATAGTAAATCAGAATTGATTGTATATTTATATCACTCAGCCTCTGAGGCCCCATGTTTAACCTGCTGAAGCTATCCAGCACCATAATATCGGCCGACATTATCTCACAGCTAATCTTGTTCACTCACTGTTACATTGTAATTACTCATCTCATAACCACACATGTTACATTGTATTTACTAATCTCATAACCACACATGTTACATTGTAATTACTCATCTCATAACCACACATGTTACATTGTAATTACTCATCTCATAACCACACATGTTACATTGTAATTACTCATCTCATAACCACACATGTTACATTGTAATTACTCATCTCATAACCACACATGTTACATTGTAATTACTCATCTCATAACCACACATGTTACATTGTAATTACTCATCTCATAACCACACATGTTACATTGTAATTACTCATCTCATAACCATACATGTTACATTGTAATTACTTATCTCATAACCATACATGTTACATTGTAATTACTCATCTCATAACCATACGTGTTACATTGTAATTACTCATCTCATAACCATACGTGTTACATTGTAATTACTCATCTCATAACCACACATGTTACATTGTAATTACTCATCTCATAACCATACATGTTACATTGTAATTACTTATCTCATAACCATACATGTTACATTGTAATTACTCATCTCATAACCATACATATTACATTGTAATTACTCATCTCATAACCATACATGTTACATTGTAATTACTCATCTCATAACCATACATGACGCCTGTTAGCTTTAAGACTTTTATTTTCCTTCTTGGTAACAAATCTTTATTATTGTAACGACTCAATGCACAAAAGATGGCATTCACAGGAAGACCTGGCTATACAGTCTGACTAACCAAATTGTAACACCATCAATTTCAATAAAAGAATTTTTGAATTTGAATTTGAATTTATATAACATGGTAGTGATCTCTCGGATCCGATCCACTCAGCAACGCAAAATAAAGGAAAGACCTTTTGCACTATCCTTTTAATTTGCCAACGTGGGACAAGCTCCCCAACCAACTTGTCCACTCGGAGGTGGTCCAGCCACCTCTTGATCTTACCACCAACACAGATATGGTGTCCGATCCGAAGTTACAGATACAGAGTAAGAAGGCAGTGTAAATGTTAAAGGTGAACATGAACATCAATGCAATAGATAGGACAGTTCTTAGAAAGGTATAAAAGTGACATACAAACAAAGGGTAAATATGAAGGTTAGAGAGAAGAATCATCTCAACAGATACATGCAACAGAATGAACTATTACTGCCCACTGGGTTAGTACAAGCATACCAACCTCAGCGGACAGCACCACACAACAATGCGAATGGACATTACATGTCCCACTCTTGTAATACATATTATACCCCAAACCCACTACAACATGTTAGATACACATATTTCACTTTTATACAACATGTTAGATATTCACATATTACACTTATTATACATGTTAGATATTGCCATATTACACTTATTATACATGTTAGATATTCACATATTACACTTATTATACAACATGTTAGATATTCACATATTACACTTATTATACAACATGTTAGATATTCACATATTACACTTATTATACAACATGTTAGATATTCACATATTACACTTATTATACAACATGTTAGATATTCCCATATTACACTTATTATACATGTTAGATATTCCCATATTACACTTATTATACAACATGTTAGATATTCCCATATTACGCTTATTCTACAACATGTTAGATATTCCCATATTACACTTATTATACAACATGTTAGATATTCCCATATTACGCTTATTATACAACATGTTAGATATTGCCATATTACACTTATTATACAACATGTTAGATATTCACATATTACACTTATTATACAACATGTTAGATATTCACATATTACACTTATTATACATGTTAGATATTCACATATTTCACTTATTATACAACATGTTAGATATTCCCATATTACACTTATTATACAACATGTTAGATATTGCCATATTACACTTATTATACATGTTAGATATTCCCATATTACACTTATTATACAACATGTTAGATATTGCCATATTACACTTATTATACAACATGTTAGATATTCACATATTACACTTATTATACAACATGTTAGATATTCACATATTACACTTATTATACAACATGTTAGATATTGCCATATTACACTTATTATACATGTTAGATATTCCCATATTACACTTATTATACAACATGTTAGATATTCCCATATTACGCTTATTCTACAACATGTTAGATATTCCCATATTACACTTATTATACAACATGTTAGATATTCACATATTTCACTTATTATACAACATGTTAGATATTGCCATATTACACTTATTATACATGTTAGATATTCACATATTTCACTTATTATACAACATGTTAGATATTCCCATATTACACTTATTATACAACATGTTAGATATTCCCATATTACACTTATTATACATGTTAGATATTGCCATATTACACTTATTATACAACATGTTAGATATTCTCATATTTCACTTATTATACAACATGTTAGATATTCACATATTACACTTATTATACATGTTAGATATTCACTCGTCCATAACAAGTCCTATAAGTTGATTATTATACATGCCTAGTTTTGCATGCAAAACATGCTTAATTAAAGATACATTAACATAATTTGCCATATCTGGTGTTCGTACAAGAGGAATATAACTATAGAAACAGTTGAAATGTTGGAGAAAGAAAGCCCTCGCACACGGCAAACTTGCGTCAGCAACCTTGCATCGGCAATCTTGCGCCACCAAACTTGCGTCGCCATGACAACGCGCCGGTAATGTACTAGTCCAATACCACGTTACAAGTAATGTGCGGCTGTCGGGGCCTCAGTATTGAATGCGTGTATAATAAGAACATTTGAAGTACAATCTCAAGTTTGTAAGTCTTCAACATAATTGTCTTATTTCTATCTTTATTTCATCTGGATAAGGGTTTTGGTTTAAGGGATAACATTTGGATGCCATTATAGATTATAGATGCAAGTCTAAACCAAAATAAAAGTCCTAAAAAAACATAAAGAGCCTTGTGTAGCACAATTGTACACAAGTGTCGGCACCATGTCACCTCTGTAATACATATCCCATGAGGCACCTCCATTTCTGGCAAACATTCATGGTTGCCATGGTAACAAGGGAGAATTTATAGTAATATGAGGATTTGTGGAGACGAGGCAAAGAGAGAAGGAGAAATCTGATCCTCCATGTTCCATGTGCCCTTAATCATCTGACCTTCCACCGACCTTGGTTGACCTCTGTGTGACCTCTGTGTGACCTCTATTAGCCTGGAGGTGTGGCCACTAATGGAGAAGGCAAAACACAATATTCTCCTTTCATGGAATTCCACCATTGCAGCTCTCTAGCCTGTACATCCTTGTGGTCTCAATTACAATGACTCTTGTCACTAGCTCTAGCCCTGGTGGAGAGGAGTGCAATGTGTCTGGCTAATGATCATACACGGTAGTACGCTACCCCATATCTCTATTGTTCAGTAAATCATACACGGTAGTACGCTACCCCATATCTCTATTGTTCAGTAAATCATACACGGTAGTACGCTACCCCATAACTCTATTGTTCAGTAAATCATACACGGTAGTACGCTACCCCATAACTCTATTGTTCAGTAAATCATACACGGTAGTACGCTACCCCATAACTCTATTGTTCAGTAAATCATACACGGTAGTACGCTACCCCATAACTCTATTGTCTGGCCAATGATCATACACGGTAGTACGCTACCCCATATCTCTATTGTTCAGTAAATCATACACGGTAGTACGCTACCCCATAACTCTATTGTTCAGTAAATCATACACGGTAGTACGCTACCCCATAACTCTATTGTCTGGCCAATGATCATACACGGTAGTACGCTACCCCATAACTCTATTGTTCAGTAAATCATACACGGTAGTACGCTACCCCATAACTCTATTGTTCAGTAAATCATACACGGTAGTACGCTACCCCATAACTCTATTGTTCAGTAAATCATACACGGTAGTACGCTACCCTGTAACTCTATTGTTCAGTAAAGATTCATGGTATGGTTGGTGAGTGGGTGGGGTGGGGTGGGGGGATATGTATGAAGGTTGGGGGCGGGCGGAGGGGGGGGGGGGGGGGGATATGTATGAAGGTTCTTATGCCTCGTATACAGCCTTTATAGTTGCAAGGCGCTCAAAATCTAATAGTTTCTACTTTTTGTTTAGTTTCTATTTCCAGCCCATGAAGGAGTTTGGAAGAACATTGTGGAGGACATTGTAGGGTTCTTGTTAGTACACGACTTCATAAACCTGCATGTTTATAGATAAACCTGCATGTTTATAGTTAAACCTGCATGTTTATAGATAAACCTGCATGTTTATAGATAAACCTGCATGTGTATAGATAAACCTGCATGTTTATAGATAAACCTGCATGTTTATAGTTAAACATGCATGTTTATAGATAAACCTGCATGTTTATAGATAAACCTGCATGTTTATAGATAAACTTGCATGTTTATAGATATGTGGGAGACCTGCAATATTCTGTGATTGATTCATCGCTCATAGGCGGCCATTCTTTTTCTGCCTATTTAACTTACAAATCTAAATATTTAACGGGAGCAGAAGATTAATAAACCCAGTCCTATAAGTCATAATATGAGTAACTCTTGTATAAACATAACAGCAACAGAATATTGATAAATTCAGTCCTATAAGTCATAAA
>OW804101.1:83203904-83234738 GCA_942159475.1 Sthenelais limicola | reverse complement strand
GGGACGGGGGGGGGGCGCAGGTGGGGTTGCTGAATTTAAAACGTAAAACCAGTTTCAGGCAGTAATTGTTCCTGCACCTAGACATTGTCTCAGTGAACACAGGAAGTAGTTTCAGACAGAGAGAACACAACCTCCTCACGGCCATGTACTAACATCAATCTTACAACATGGCGGATATATTAGTCTCCCGCTGTCTCACTAGGTGGCATGACGCATCACCATATATTGTAACGAGGCTGTGAGGTGTGCGACGTTGGGTCACGTGATCTGACGTCATTACGTCATAACCACTAGGCAAAAGCTTTACATAGCTGGCAGGTTGCCATGGTAACAAGTGAAATTTAGTGATTTGTGTGAAGTGTGTGCGGTGATTGGTTGGTTTGGGGCGGGGGGGGGGGGGGGGGAGGGAGGGGGGGGGGGCACTGTAGTGAACACGTCTACTAGTAAATGAACGACCTGTAATATCGCTCAAGCCAGAGTTTCATGATATGTTAAATAGCTGGATTTCATTATATACTAAGGTTGATTTTGTACTCAAACACAACTTAGAGATAGATATATAATTATACGAGACGACAGGTCCACTCCCTATGGATGCTACCATGCAACTGGACGTTAGGAACGTCTTCAGCCGGAGAGGTAACCAACACCTCACAGGTCTCTTAACGACGTTGATATGACGTCATAAGAGGTGCACTTGTTACCTGGATATATTGTCCAGGTGAGATTAGTTGACACAGTTACTGCTGTCAACTAATGAGTGTGAATCTGTCAATAGGGTGGCTCATCATTAATGGATTAATGAAGAGATACCTTATATCTGGTACACTCCTTCCATTGCAAGGGGGCAATGTTTGGCACAACATGGTTTCGCTAATGTAGCTCTTCAGGCATTCAGATTAAATCTCTGAGGAGAGAGATAACCAGGAGAATAAATAAGTATGAGGCAGGTGGCAGTTCAGAGATAGACAGAAAAAGTTTTTTAAGTATTTCCCAGAACTGTATGTATATGAAATGATGTTGCAATAATTGATGTGAATAAATATGAGTTTTATTTATTATGTCACATAATATGAAGCTACAATCAATTCAATATAAAAAAAATAGAGATAGATATATGGCAACGTATTCACAAAACATATGAGAAACGTCATGAACGACAAAATGCTTATTTTAATAACTATTGTACTTGTAAATTAATGACTTGGCCTGTGAATGGAATAAACAAACAAAACATGTAAACATTGTTTGTTTTTCAGTCTTTCCAGGCAAACCCGCGAGGAAAAGAGGAAAAACAATGGACAAGTGTTTTATGAATGTGTCATCTTTCATCCATCTCGAGTTGAGTTAATTTTTTAAGCCATGATATAATTTGGTCTCATTTAAACATTTTTTATCTTCAGTTAATGTCTTGCAAACCTCCAACTCAGCAACAGCGGACTCTTCAACCTTGCCTCATGAACTGAGCGTCATGAAGTCACATCATTGGTTGGTTCAACTAGATGCACCTAGTTAGTGTAAACCACACTAGACACAGCGCCAGGCAGAATATCATTAAAGATGCTGTGAGCTTTGGTCTTGACAAATTTTTTTTTTTTTTTTTTTACTGATTTTTTTTATCCAGCTTCTCAAAACAAATACACATGATATAGTCGAGAACAGGTAACACAATACAGATTCTGTGGCGTTCCACCTGCTGCTGCAGTCTACTTTAGATTAACATATCCGGTTAGAAATAATATTACGTTTCCGGTGAATTAGTCGATACAGTATAATATAGTACAGAGCATGGTAAAAAACAATGGTTACAAACAAGGTTTACATAATGGTAATGATGACTTACAGATTTGTTACAGTACATACAATGCAGTGAGAGGTAACTTTGTACCTCCATCAGTGTGCAATGAAAGAAATTAGAGATGTATGATATAGATAGAGTGTTGTAGTAGCAGAGAGAGAGTGGTTAGACAGCAATACTAAGTTGGTGTCTGCCTAAAAAGAGAGAGCTATGTTACTGATCTGATTTTAGCATGATTAGGGCTTTGTTTTTACACAAATATGTTATATTACCCCACCTGGGAGAATATGTATATAATCAACTAGGGACAGTACCGCCACCTGTGAGGCTATCTTTCAACTAGCCGGTGCGCGCACCAGTTTGAAATCACTTGCTCAGTGTTTACCACCTATACTAGTCGCTTGAAAAAAAATTTTTGTTTTTCCATAAATAAAGGAGGTTATCCTCGCCGGCTCAGGCACCCCCGTCTCATGGTCAGTTATTTTTAACGACGATATTATAGGTGTCTTGCTGTATACAAATGTTGAATAAAAAAAAAGATGTAAGCAACCACTGGAATAGAGGATTTGCATGCATCACTGCGCATGACTGCCACAGTGCATCCTGGGATGGATTCTGATGCAATCTAACATACAAATATTAAGTAAAATTGTTATCGAAAAATGAAAGGATCTTTTTGCCAATATCATAGTTTGTGTAAATGATTAATGACAACCAAATGCATGATGGGAAAGATGATATCTTGTGTTATAGAAACATGTATAACACATGGATATTGGCATTAGAGCATTGATAAATATTCCATGCTGAACATGCTGAGCATGTTTTCTTCAACAATGTCCTTTAGTCCCATAATTCCATGCGAATCCAGATTCAAAATGGCGGCTATGCAAATCCCCTATTGTTTGGAAGCAAGATGGAGTCAACTGTGGCAGTTGATGCAACAAACAGTAAAATGACTTTTAGTTGATAGTTTATGTTACTGGTCATATGGGTGCACTACTAAATCGTGCTAAATGCTTCTTGTGAAAACCCATTAGAAAATACCCTTTTCCTGCGACTTGTGACTCATTTTCCTGTAACACATCACATATAATAACATAAAGTGGTTTCAACAAGGCGTTTGTATTGTGAACACATAATATACTGGATCCATGCATAAATAACGTAGTTTCTGGTTCAATTTAGGACATGGTGTAGAGGAAATGAAAGGCTATTTTTAGAAGCACTTGTGTCTGTATAGAATACAAAGCATCATCAGAGGCGGTGGCAGATGGCGGATGGTTATCACTGGTATCATGGAGCTGAGTATATGATGTGTCACAGCAAAATGAGTCACAAGTCGCTAAAGTGGATTTTTGAGATATCATCATATTTGAAAAGATGAGATGGAGCGGATTCCAATGATAGTAAACATTAGGGTATATATCATTTAAGTATTTCTACAATTGAAGTTTGATATTTCTATTTTTGAAAAGATGAGATCGAGGGGAGTCCAATGATAGTAAACATTAGCGTATATCATTAAAGGGTTTCTTTATTTTAATTTTGATATTTCTATTTTAGAAACAAAAGTTTGCAATCATTTTGGGTAGACAATTCCTAGTAAAGTAACTAAATATAGTCCATAGGATGGCCTTATGAACGCAGGAATGTATTTAATACTGTCGTGAAATTTGATACATGAACTCAGAGGACGTAAGGAAGTAGGACCTCTATAAAGGAGAACATTCCCACAAAGACATCTTGTGAATAAAATTATTACTTTGAAAAATATCAATTTTGCGACTTGTGACTCAATTTTCTGTAACACATCACATTATTGGGCCAAAATTTCAGAAAATGTACAATTGGCAGCTGTACACATTTAGTAAATTCTGCTAAATTAGGCTGCAATTTGGTTAATACCAGGTAAATTCGAGTATATTCAGCATTGCATTGATTCTAGCAATCTGTTTGGTTAGGTTGAACTGTATTTTTGTCTGAAAACTGGGTTATTTGTGAGGATTGGTGAAGGTGAATTGTGCATTTTCTGAAAATCTGACCCTATTGTTCCCCAAATTGTCGCTAAACGTGACGTTCTACACCAGTGACAGCCAGTCAGTCCCTCTGACGTGACGTTCTACACCAGTGACAGCCAGTCAGTCCCCCTGACGTGACGTTCTACACCAGTGACAGCCAGTCAGTCCCTCTGACGTGACGTTCTACACCAGTGACAGCCAGTCAGTCCCTCTGACGTGACGTTCTACACCAGTGACAGCCAGTCAGTCCCTCTGACGTGACGTTCTACACCAGTGACAGCCAGTCAGTCCCTCTGACGTGACGTTCTACACCAGTGACAGCCAGTCAGTCCCTCTGACGTGACGTTCTACACCAGTGACAGCCAGTCAGTCCCTCTGACGTCACGTTCTACACCAGTGACAGCCAGTCAGTCCCTCTGACGTCACGTTCTACACCAGTGACAGCCAGTCAGTCCCTCTGACGTGACGTTCTACACCAGTGACAGCCAGTCAGTCCCTCTGACGTGACGTTCTACACCAGTGACAGCCAGTCAGTCCCTCTGACGTCACGTTCTACACCAGTGACAGCCAGTCAGTCCCTCTGACGTCACGTTCTACACCAGTGACAGCCAGTCAGTCCCTCTGACGTGACTTTCTACACCAGTGACAGCCAGTCAGTCCCTCTGACGTCACGTTCTACACCAGTGACAGCCAGTCAGTCCCTCTGACGTCACGTTCTACACCAGTGACAGCCAGTCAGTCCCTCTGACGTGACGTTCTACACCAGTGACAGCCAGTCAGTCCCTCTGACGTGACGTTCTACACCAGTGACAGCCAGTCAGTCCCTCTGACGTGACGTTCTACACCAGTGACAGCCAGTCAGTCCCTCTGACGTGACGTTCTACACCAGTGACAGCCAGTCAGTCCCTCTGACGTGACGTTCTACACCAGTGACAGCCAGTCAGTCCCTCTGACGTCACGTTCTACACCAGTGACAGCCAGTCAGTCCCTCTGACGTCACGTTCTACACCAGTGACAGCCAGTCAGTCCCTCTGACGTCACGTTCTACACCAGTGACAGCCAGTCAGTCCCTCTGACGTCACGTTCTACACCAGTGACAGCCAGTCAGTCCCTCTGACAACATCCTGGCATTTTATGAATCACCAACAAATAAAACATTCAGCAATAAATTAATGAATCCTTCTTCGCAAAAAAGATTTGAATTCTTAATTCTGGGTCCTTTTCAGCATTCTTAATACCTGAGTAGTCTGCATGTAACCCACATCCTCAGCCTCAGCCTCAGCCTCAGCCTCCCCCGCCGTCCCCCACCCCTACCCCCGCAGTCCCCCACCCCTACCCCCGCAGTCCCCCACCCCTACCCCCGCAGTCCCCCACCCCTACCCCTGCAGTCCCCCACCCCTACCCCCGCAGTCCCCCACCCCTACCCCCGCAGTCCCCCACCCCTACCCCTGCAGTCCCACTCAGCCTCGCGGACTGACTCAACCTCACCGTGGAGACAAAGGCTGCATTAAAGATGTGTTTCCATGACAATATGTGATGTGTTTCAGGGAAATGAGTCACAAGTCGCCAAAATGGTATTTTTCAAAGTGTTTAATTTACAAGATCATTTTAATGGAATAATCTGTTATACGGATCGATATATCAAATTTCAGGACAATCCATGTAATATATCCTTTCATTTTAAAGGTCCTCATATGGACTACATTTAGTTAGTTAAGTGTTTATTGCCCCCAAGAAATATTGGTAACTTTTTTTTTCAAGAAAGAAAATATCAAACTTAAAATCTAGAAATACTTATTAGATCATTAGACTGTTTACTACCATTGGAATCCACTTGATCTCATCTTTTCAAATATAATGCTATCTCAAAATCTATTTTTTGCGACTTATGACTCATTTTCCTGATCACATCACATATAGAATGTTATACATTGTCCAAGTTTCCTGCACATTTAATACATGTTTTATTAAGGCATGTAGCCACGGGTTCATCAGCATCATTAACCCTCTACACCACACAAGCAACACACACACCAATAAAATACACTTTTACATTAACTGCGGAATTGCATTTACTGCGGAGCTGCATTTACTGCAGGATTACATTTACTGCTGTACTTCTCCCCCTACACTACCCACACGCCCCCTCCAGGCCTTCCCATGAACTATCACCCATCAGGCGGAAATGAAACAAACGTCATGTGACCTGTGAGTTGGCGCATGCGCCATCAGAAACCAATCAGCTTCCTATTGTGTCCACCAGGGGAAGGACACCCACTCCCTCATTTCCTTTTTCTCCCATTTCCTCTTTCTCTTCCAGAATGGAGAACAATTTCCTAAGACAGCTGAGACGTGTTGTATAACACAATCAAGATGCACTGATTGTTATTAAGGGAAGACAATAGATTATCATTTCAGAAAAGATTTATACATAATACTAATACACACACGTCAATATCTATATCTATGAGAAGGATCGGGAAATTATTAATTAAATATCTCTCTCTCCTTCTCTTTCTCATTTAATAATGTTGTTCCTTGCTCAGCAGTTGGTAAGGAAACCCAGGGAATTTCTGTTATTCCTATTCTATGAATGTCTAGCCTAAGTCAGGAGTAATAACCTGGCAAGGAGTATTGTAAATAAGGATGACTTACACAACAGCACCAAGTAGAGATGTAGCTTTAACACACTTTTAGGGGGTTTGGGGGCATTATTACACGTCTTTATTCTGAACAAATTCACGGAAAATCTGGTACCAATAATTACAACACGTCATTATAGGATTCTAGTAGGATAATAATGACCACCCTGTGCATTATACTTAATTGGATAATTGGAGTTAATTGGGTTGGACTTGCATGCCAGTGCATTAGTACGTTGGTTGAGTTGTATGCTGAGTCATTATCACCCTGGAGGTACTGCGATCTGCATGGCGAAACATTATTGTGTTTGCATGATTAGTGCATGCATTGGTGCGTTGGTTGAGTGTATGCCGATGCAATATCACCCTGGAGGTCCTGTGATCTGGATGCGGAAACATTATTGTCTTTGGACATCTTTCTCTCCCCTACTCTCTTATCTCTTATCTCATCTCTCATTAGGGGACCCCTGCCGCCCCCAAAGCCCTCCAACAGTAGTGGACATAATTGTGACCACATGTGCATGTCTTAACATTTTTTTGAAAAAGAAATAACAGTTATCAAAGCTTTGTAGTGGAATAAATATGTTCTGCTAGTTTGTAGGATAATAATCTTTTTTGATTCATATTCCTACCATATATAGGTCCAAAGTTAGAAAATAAGTACATTTTTAAGTTGGAAGAGGTACACAGGTTGAGCTGAATATAAATCTTTTTGATTTTGACATTGTTTATTCATCACCAAGGATACAGAAATTAAGAAATTAATGTGACAAAAAGGTCGACAAGCTTATGGAATTAAATTCCATGTATTCCCGCTGTTACCTTTACTGTACACTTTACTTAGTGAGGAAAATGTAAGTTTAAATCAACAAATAGGGAACTACACAAACGTCATAATGCAAAGTAAATTATCAAGGTAAAATATATCAAATATAATAATACAGAATCTATCAAAATACATGCCGATTTATAATTATATTATATATCTATTGGGAAAACGAAAACTATAATGTAAATCAAGTTTCAGGGAAAGGTCTAATGTAATCGGAATTGCAACAGGAGCTAGGTCGGAGGGTGAACTTCTCTAGTACTTTTGCATACCTCACTGATTATTTGTCCATAAATTATGACCAAGAATACCATCATGACCGACATATCAATGGGGGCTACAAGGGGGAAGAGATTTCAACCTTTTCTTTCATGTTAATCTAAAAATAAAAACAACAGTAAACAACCCTCTCTCTATGTTTAGTCTAACTTCAACTTCAAGTTGAAGTGCAGAGGTGCCAAACCTCCCATTTCGGTGGGAGATCTCCCGTTTTTTTGACAATTTGGCAATTCCTCCCGTCCTCCCGTTTCCAAATCAAAATCTCCCGCTGATGGCCAAAATCATATAAATCCTCCCTTGGGTACCAACAAAATCAAAATCTCCGACTTAATGCAGAAATCACATCTTCAACAATAGGATAAAGCAGCATCCTCTCTTTTCCTTATAAAAATAAATGACTGCCATCACAAGATGTACAGCAGACACACTGATGAGAAGGTTAATCCTCTCTAATCTGGGTAGCCCATTTGATATATAAATTTAAAACAAACATAAGAAAGGTAATTAATAACATGTGGGAGTACCATATGGGGAAATTCGGAGGTATGCCAGCCATTCTTTTCTCTGCAACCAACCATACATGATTGGCTAGAAAAGACAGTCAACAGCTTGTCTTCTACACTTTCCAATGGTGGACGAATTATCAAGAAAGTAAATTTAAAAAGTAAATTCATTTTGTTTACATGACAGCTTCCCGTTCCAATTAAATAGATATTCAGTTAGCTTTCAAATAGCTGGAATATTATGTGAAAATGTCCCTAGAATGCACCATTTCACTCCTATTTTTTAAAAAAATTCCGGGGGGGTTCCCCCCTCCCCCTTAGCCGATATTACTCACGGCGTCATATCTCCCGTTTTCACCTACCCCAAAACGGGAGATCTCCCGTTTTCAAGCACAACCAACTTGCTAGGGAAAATATGACTCGGCCAGGAAAGTAAATGTTGTGGAGGAAGTGAAGCACATGTTGACTTGATAAGACCATTGAGGGGTCTTCTGTGATCTGCTATGTGGTTTCATTGATTAATTAATTAATTAATCCCTTCGGGACGTATGCTAAAATGGTTAATGAATGTGTGGTGTTGCATGACCCATGGTTTGCCGCTTATAAAGGAACTCGATGGCTAAAGCCGTCTACGTTCTTTATAAACAGTAAACCATGAGTCCCTGACCAACCCATCCATTATCCATTAATTAGTGTCTGGACCAACAATCAAACCATATTTTGAGATAAATTTTATCAGAAAACATTTTCATTATTTTACCTCTATTCATCCTTTACCTATTGGGATGTGTTGCAAAGAATACACGCGTTTATGTTCGTCTGGGTCTCAACGTTACTAAAACTAAACCATGGTGTAACATTCCCATCTACTTACATTCTACATCCAACTCCACATATTATCGCTCACGCTTGTTTCATTTCTATTCGTCTTGTTTCTTTAAATGCCAGATGTAGATATACGCTTTGTTTTATTTCGTTTCTTTTATTCATAAGCTTTTGCATCCAGTACAATATTTTCAGCTTATGAACGTTATTAAATAATAAAACAATTACTTTATGCAATCATATATAGTCACTAGTGAAATTAACAAAGTAATTATTTCTAGCATAACAATACTGTGTAGTCATGGATCATGAGGAGAACAACTTCTCTGTGGTTCTTCACTGCAATATGCAGACCCCATTGTGTATGTAAGCAAATATTTTATCTCCTTTTTATACAATTTCATTGATTCTGTAAAAGTCTTTGGGAAACGCTTAAAACTGATCACTCTGTGATGCATCGGAGGTCTTTCCGGGATGCTGTAGCACAATAAATGTGTTGTGTTTCAGGAAAATGAGTCATAAGTCACAAAATTGATATTTTTCAAAGCGTTTTTTTCACAAGATCACATTATTGGAAGGTTCTGATTCTTGGAGAGGGGATCACTTATAGTTATCTCAATCGATGTATTAAATTTCAGGACAATCTATGTAATATATCCTTTCATTTTAAAGGTGCTCATATGGACTACATTTATTTACTTTACGGTTTATTGACCCCCAGAAATATTCGAATCTTTTTTTTCAAACAGGAAAACATCAAACTTAAAATCTAGGAATACTTATTGGACTATTGGACTGTTTACTATCATTGGAATCGGCTTGATCTCATCTTACCAAATATAATGATATCTCAAAATCGATTTTTTGCGACTTATGACTCATTTTCCTGAAACACATCACAAATAGGAATGATTTACATTACTTCAGGTTTTGTGATGTCTTCTCACTGAGATTTGTTTCTTATTGTACTTTGTCTGTCTATATAAACACATATAAATATCAGTCATTACTGCTTTAATACCCTGAGGTAGGCCTGAAATATCAGTCAGTACTGCTTTAATACCCTGAGGTAGGCCTGAAATATCAGTCATTACTGCTTTAATAACACTGAGGTAGGCCTGAAATATCAGTCAGTACTGCTTTAATACCCTGAGGTAGGCCTGAAATATCAGTCATTACTGCTTTAATAACACTGAGGTAGGCTTGAAATATCAGTCATTACTGCTTTAATAACCTGAGGTAGGCCTGAAATATCAGTCATTACTGCTTTAATAACACTGAGGTAGGCCTGTAATGTCAGTCATTACTGCTTTAATAACCTGAAATATCAGTCATTACTGCTTTAATAACACTGAGGTAGGCTTGAAATATCAGTCATTACTGCTTTAATAACCTGAAATATCAGTCATTACTGCTTTAATAACACTGAGGTAGGCCTGTAATGTCAGTCATTACTGCTTTAATAACCTGAAATATCAGTCATTACTGCTTTAATAACACTGAGGTAGGCCTGAAATATCAGTCATTACTGCTTTAATAACACTGAGGTAGGCCTGAAATATCAGTCATTACTGCTTTAATAACCTGAGGTAGGCCTGAAATATCAGTCATTATTATACCTCTGGGAGGGATGGTATGGTAAGCCATAGGCTGCAGCATTGGAAAACCGTATTACCCTCTGGGTGGTATTTACATATCATATTGCCCTCTGGCGGAATTTTTTTGAAAAAATAGGCCCATGTTCGCATCCTTATTTTCTGTATTGAAATAATATTTTTTGCGGAACAAAGACTTGTAATACATTGTATGTAATGATATAATTATAATTATAATGATAAACAACTGTAAAATTCCGAATTTATTGCGTATTTAGATAGAAAAATAGTCCCGAAAATGAGTGAGGTGGACCAGAAGTGAAGTGAAGTGAATTAAGACACACATAGATTGGAGATTAAATGATGTAAAATACAATCATACGCCATGTTCAATTACTCTATCATAAACAAATCGAAAGAATTATTTATGACAGACTTTATAACTTTCTAGAAGAGAATAGGTATTTTACTGACTCGCAATTCGGCTTCAGGAGAGGTTGTTCAACACTAGGCACGATTCACACTAATCTTGAAGCAATTTATGAGAGTCTGGAGGCGGATAAGAAAAGTCTTTCCATTTATTTTGATATAAAAAAAGCCTTTAATACCGTCTTGCACGATCTATTTCTGAAAAAAATGAGAAAAATGGGTATGGGCCCTAATCTTTGTGGAATTTTGAAGAATTTCTTGTTGCAGCGTCAACAGTTCTTGAAACAAGATGACTTATGTTCTGACAACCAGCATGTCACTAACTCTGTTACTCTAATTCTTGCGATTATTTTGCTCATAGTGGGAACTATTGTTATTGCCGTATGTTATCTAGATTCTTCAAGTCACCTTGCTTTGGGAGAAGTTTGATTGCAGAGATTTTCCATTCCTCTGGAATACATCTTGATACTATACATTTGTTTATCAGCGTCGTAAAGTACCTAACATTAGTGCGTAATGCCATACAGAGTTGTTTATTATCCACATAGGTTAACCCAGAGCTTTTATTTTATTTTATTTTATTTTGTCTATCTCTGCAGTTACAATCATACGCCATGTTCAATTACTCTATCATACATTATATTAACTGATCGTTGGATGTGAATCACTTTCAGTGAGTGACAAAAGTGACATTGTTCCCTTCCTTAAAATACAATGTAAACTTTGCAAAAGAAGGAAGGGAGACTTGCCGCTAGCTGGAGAATCACTTCTGTATATTGCAATCCATTATTGAATAAAAGCTTCTAATCTTAATCTGCTCAAGGTGCAACAGTACATAGGCTGAATCCTTTGTCTCCTTTGTGTATTCCACACATATTACATACACGTTACCATGAACAACAGTACATAGGCTGAATCCTTTGTCTCCTTTGTGTATTCCACACATATATGTGATGTGTTTCAGGAAAATGAGTCACAAGTCGCAAAATTGATATTTTTCAAAGTGTTTTTTCACAAGATCTCATTATTGGAATGTTCTGATTTTTGGAGAGTTTGTCATTTATAGTTATGTCAATGAATGTATCAAATTACAAGACAATCTATGTAATATATCCTTTCGTTTTAAAGATCCTCATATGGACTACATTTAGTTACTTCACTGTTTAATGACCCCCAGAAATATTAGAAACTTTTTTTTTCAAAAACGAAAATATCAAACTTAAAATCTAGAAATACTTATTATTTTATTAGACTGTTTACTATCATTGGAATCGGCTTGATCTCGTCGTTTCAAATATAATGGTATCTCAAAATCTATTTTTTGCGACTTATGACTCATTTTCCTGAAACACATCACATATTACATACACGTTACCATGAACAATACCTGTCAGCATTTCAACTACTAACAAATATTGTGGCACAGAACAGATGAGAATCTTATTCCTGTAATGTGTGATTTATTGAATGAGTTGCTTGGGGAAGAGGATGATTGTGAAGCAGGGAATGCAGGTGTAGGGAAGCTGTAATAAACACAGATGGGAAACAAGTTCCCGCCTGACATTTAGCGGGGAACGCCGCTACACCGGGGAATACAAACCCGCTTAGTCATTAGCCACAATGTCAGGACAACATTTGGACATATCCAGGACTCTAGGGGGAAACAATAGGCCCTCCAACATGGGGAACATTCCAACAAAGACATCTTGTTATGAAATCACTTTTTAATAATATACAATTTTTGAGGCTATCAGGAATATTAGGGGTAAACATCATTAAAGTCAGCTTTAATCTACTTCCTGAAGTGAATTTTTCATATTTGATTTACAAATAAAAGTGAACAAAAATATCAATTGGAGTTGACATGAATTTGCTGCATGAGTAATGTGCAGGAAGATGGAGGGATGGTTCATGCATGTACAACCTCCCTAGGCAGGCCCTATACTCCGCAACCAGCTTCTACGTACTAGACCCTGCCACAATTGGTACAAATTCGGTGGGACTGGGTCAACGTGTCCCAAATACTGCCAGCCTATCAGTGAGTTCCCTCTTGATTTTGAGAGGGGCCTATTTCTATAGGACCTTCCTAGAGAGGATGACACATGCATAGAGACACACAGACAGTGAGCAGAGGTCAGAGGTCAGTGAGTAGGGGTCAGAGGTCAGTGAGCAGGGGTCAGGGGTCAGAGGTCAGTGAGCAGGGGTAAGGGGTCAGAGGTCAGTGAGCAGGGGTCAGGGGTCAGAGGTCAGTGAGCAGGGGTCAGAGGTCAGAGGTCAGTGAGCAGGGATCAGAGGTCAGTGGTCTTGTTGTAATGTGTTCATGACTTTACACTTCCGGTATAGATGGTTAGTATTGAATTAGGGCTTGTTTTTCTCCTAAGGTTGGGTTCCACTGCCACGCTACTCCTCCCATAACAAGTGTAACATGGCTATGTAGGGGGAGCCAATAGCACCTATCACCTTTACACCCCTACTACTGCTCCTGCTTCTTTAATCAAGAAGCAGGAGCAGTAGCGGGAGAAGTAGCAGAGCAGTGGAACCCAGGCTTTAGGTGTACAAACAGGAGAAGTAGCAGGAGAAGTAGTGGGCAGTGGAACCCTGGCTTTAGGTGTACAAACAGGAGAAGTAGCAGGAGAAGTAGCAGGAGAAGTAGTGGGCAGTGGAGCCCTGGCTTTAGGTGTACAAACAGGAGGAGTAGCAGGAGAAGTAGTGGGCAGTGGAACCCAGGCTTTAGGTGTACAAACAGGAGCAGTAGCAGGAGAAGTAGTGGGCAGTGGAACCCAGGCTTTAGGTGTACAAACAGGAGAAGTAGCAGGGGAAGTAGTGGGCAGTGGATCCCAGGCTTTAGGTGTACAAACAGGAGCAGTAGCAGGAGAAGTAGTGGGCAGTGGAACCCAGGCTTTAGGTGTACAAACAGGAGCAGTAGCAGGAGAAGTAGCAGGAGAAGTAGTGGGCAGTGGAGCCCTGGCTTTAGGTGTACAAACAGGAGCAGTAGCAGGAGAAGTAGTGGGCAGTGGAACCCAGGCTTTAGGTGTACAAACAGGAGAAGTAGCAGGAGAAGTAGTGGGCAGTGGAACCCAGGCTTTAGGTGTACAAACAGGAGAAGTAGCAGGAGAAGTAGTGGGCAGTGGATCCCAGGCTTTAGGTGTACAAACAGGAGGAGTAGCAGGAGAAGTAGTGGGCAGTGGAACCAGGCTTTAGGTGTACAAACAGGAGGAGTAGCAGGAGAAGTAGTGGGCAGTGGAACCCAGGCTTTAGGTGTACAAACAGGAGAAGTAGCGGGAGAAGTAGTGGGCAGTGGAACCCAGGCTTTAGGTGTACAAACAGGAGAAGTAGCAGGAGAAGTAGTGGGCAGTGGAACCCAGGCTTTATTGTACTAAACAACGTCAACCTCTCAGCACTACAAGTTTTGCTCATGTTTTCCTGCACACTTGAGCTTTATTCAAAACCACGTCCCGCTAACTATGTGAAACATTCATTCATCAGTAAATTCATCTTCATCGTTATATCTGTTGGCTTCTGCTGGCAATTTATTCCATTTACTAATGGCTCTGTTATAACAACTCTGATGTAGCTATTCTGTTGTGTAGGTTAGCTGTTTTAAAGGTCAATGCCGGTGTCATCAGCACTGCTGCAGGCGGGAATTCAAGGAACTAATGCATGAAAGAATAGGAGCAACACTATTTCACTCATTGACTTCTATAGTAAAGGGTAGTAAATTTCAGTCGTCCCTGAAATAAAAACTATTTCAATGGTTTTCATTGGCTTTTTTGATTCCCCCAACCATGTTCTTTCTAAATCCAAAATTTAAAAGACAATTCCATGATTCCTATTTTTTGTTATCAAATGCTGCCTTTTACCTTTAAATGTTGTTTACAACATTGTGTGACCCGCCACTGACCTGTCAATCATACCTCACCTGTGCAGGAGGCCACGCCCCATTACAAGGGTCAGATTTACAGAAAATGTACAATTGACAGCTGTCAACATGTAGTAAATTCTGCCAAATTAGGCTGCAATTTGGTCAATATTAGGTAAATTCGAGGATATTTGGTATTGCATTGATTGTAGCAATCTGTTTGGTAAGTTTAAACAGTAATTTTAACTTTATTTACGTCTGAAATGTGGGTTATTTGAGAGGATTTGTATAGGTGAATTGTACATTTTTGGTGACTTCACCCAGAAAGCCCTCATTGCCTAACCTACCCCCCCCCCCCAAGGCCCCGCCCCCCCCCCCCCCGCCCCCACCGCCCCCCCACTCCAACCACTCCACCCCCGCCCCCCTTCCCCCCCCCCGCCCCCCCCACTCCAACGCTACGCTCATCATCACCTTTATTA
Organism: Sthenelais limicola; assembly: GCA_942159475.1. NCBI lineage: Eukaryota > Metazoa > Annelida > Polychaeta > Phyllodocida > Sigalionidae > Sthenelais > Sthenelais limicola. Next base: position 83,219,479 of record OW804101.1, on the reverse strand, counting down.
ATTATGTTGCTAGGCAACCATATCCTACGTCAACGCATGCACCGGAAGTAGAACTTATCAGCTTTCTGTACAGGAGACTTCCTTACATACCTGTGGCAGGGTTGCTAGGCAACCAATGATTGCCTCTAGATGTGGTCATGTGACCTGGGACCATGTCCTCAGCACCCCTAGCGGTGGTTATGGCAAACACCTACCTTTACTAAATACATTATATATTTATCACACACGACAAAGAGTCACAAGTCACAGAACATGGATCTTGGGATACCATCATATTTTAAAAGATTTTCGATATTTCTTTTTTTGAGAATACAAATTTGCACTATTTCTGGGTGGGCAATTACTGGTAAACCCAAGGGTATATTTAATGCAGCGTCTAGAGATTGGGACATCATACATTCACATAACGCGAAGCGCTAAATTGCCCAAAAGTTAGAACATTCCAACAAAGAAATCTTGTGAATAAATGATTTGCTACATTTAGTCTTTCTATGTCCATCAGGAGGATGAGACACAATTCTGCACACATCGCAGTTTTATTCAGACAAAAACATTGCGAGGTTAGATACAGACGTCCTGCCAAGGCACGTCTTCCTGAGAAGTCCATTTCCTACAAATATTTCCATTGTACATAAAGTTTTATTAAAATTATAGTATCATAACTCTTGCCATAGTTGACTTAATGCCATTGTTCATTTCTACAAGGTAGTGTTGGGAGGTTATAAAGCATTCATACACATCCCATGCACCAGTGTGTTCATACACATCCCATGCACCAGTGTTCATACACATCCCATGCACCAGTGTTCATACACATCCCATGCACCAGTGTGTTCATACACATCCCATGCACCAGTGTTCATACACATCCCATGCACCAGTGTGTTCATACACATCCCATGCACCAGTGTTCATACACATCCCATGCACCAGTGTGTTCATACACATCCCATGCACCAGTGTTCATACACATCCCATGCACCAGTGTTCATACACATCCCATGCACCAGTGTTCATACACATCCCATGCACCAGTGTTCATACACATCCCATGCACCAGTGTTCATACACATCCCATGCACCAGTGTGTTCATACACATCCCATGCACCAGTGTGTTCATACACATCCCATGCACCAGTGTTCATACACATCCCATGCACCAGTGTGTTCATACACATCCCATGCACCAGTGTGTTCATACACATCCCATGCACCAGTGTGTTCATACACATCCCATGCACCAGTGTTCATACACATCCCATGCACCAGTGTGTTCATACACATCCCATGCACCAGTGTTCATACACATCCCATGCACCAGTGTTCATACACATCCCATGCACCAGTGTGTTCATACACATCCCATGCACCAGTGTTCATACACATCCCATGCACCAGTGTTCATACACATCCCATGCACCAGTGTTCATACACATCCCATGCACCAGTGTGTTCATACACATCCCAGGCACCAGTGTGTTCATACACATCCCATGCACCAGTGTTCATACACATCCCATGCACCAGTGTGTTCATACACATCCCATGCACCAGTGTTCATACACATCCCATGCACCAGTGTTCATACACATCCCATGCACCAGTGTGTTCATACACATCCCATGCACCAGTGTTCATACACATCCCATGCACCAGTGTTCATACACATCCCATGCACCAGTGTGTTCATACACATCCCATGCACCAGTGTTCATACACATCCCATGCACCAGTGTGTTCATACACATCCCATGCACCAGTGTTCATACACATCCCATGCACCAGTGTGTTCATACACATCCCATGCACCAGTGTTCATACACATCCCATGGACCAGTGTTCATACACATCCCATGCACCAGTGTGTTCATACACATCCCATGCACCAGTGTGTTCATACACATCCCATGCACCAGTGTTCATACACATCCCATGCACCAGTGTGTTCATACACATCCCATGCACCAGTGTGTTCATACACATCCCATGCACCAGTGTTCATACACATCCCATGCACCAGTGTTCATACACATCCCATGCACCAGTGTGTTCATACACATTCCATGCACCAGTGTGTTCATACACATCCCATGCACCAGTGTGTTCATACACATCCCATGCACCAGTGTTCATACACATCCCATGCACCAGTGTGTTCATACACATCCCATGGACCAGTGTGTTCATACACATCCCATGCACCAGTGTGTTCATACACATCCCATGCACCAGTGTGTTCATACACATCCCATGCACCAGTGTTCATACACATCCCATGCACCAGGGTGTTCATACACATCCCATGCACCAGTGTTCATACACATCCCATGCACCAGTGTTCATACACATCCCATGCACCAGTGTGTTCATACACATCCCATGGACCAGTGTGTTCATACACATCCCATGCACCAGTGTGTTCATACACATCCCATGCACCAGTGTGTTCATACACATCCCATGCACCAGTGTTCATACACATCCCATGCACCAGTGTTCATACACATCCCATGCACCAGTGTGTTCATACACATCCCATGCACCAGTGTGTTCATACACATCCCATGCACCAGTGTTCATACACATCCCATGCACCAGTGTGTTCATACACATCTCATGCACCAGTGTTCATACACATCCCATGCACCAGTGTTCATACACATTCCATGCACCAGTGTGTTCATACACATCCCATGCACCAGTGTTCATACACATCCCATGCACCAGTGTTCATACACATCCCATGCACCAGTGTTCATACACATCCCATGCACCAGTGTTCATACACATCCCATGCACCAGTGTGTTCATACACATCCCATGCACCAGTGTGTTCATACACATCCCATGCACCAGTGTGTTCATACACATCCCATGCACCAGTGTTCATACACATCCCATGCACCAGTGTGTTCATACACATCCCATGCACCAGTGTGTTCATACACATCCCATGCACCAGTGTGTTCATACACATCCCATGCACCAGTGTGTTCATACACATCCCATGCACCAGTGTGTTCATACACATCCCATGGACCAGTGTGTTCATACACATCCCATGCACCAGTGTGTTCATACACATCCCATGCACCAGTGTTCATACACATCCCATGCACCAGTGTGTTCATACACATCCCATGCACCAGTGTTCATACACATCCCATGCACCAGTGTTCATACACATCCCATGCACCAGTGTTCATACACATCCCATGCACCAGTGTGTTCATACACATCCCATGCACCAGTGTTCATACACATCCCATGCACCAGTGTTCATACACATCCCATGCACCAGTGTGTTCATACACATCCCATGCACCAGTGTTCATACACATCCCATGCACCAGTGTGTTCATACACATCCCATGCACCAGTGTTCAGACACATCCCATGCACCAGTGTGTTCATACACATCCCATGCACCAGTGTGTTCATACACATCCCATGCACCAGTGTGTTCATACACATCCCATGCACCAGTGTTCATACACATCCCATGCACCAGTGTGTTCATACACATCCCATGCACCAGTGTTCATACACATCCCATGCACCAGTGTGTTCATACACATCCCATGCACCAGTGTGTTCATACACATCCCATGACCAGTGTGTTCATACACATCCCATGCACCAGTGTTCATACACATCCCATGCACCAGTGTTCATACACATCCCATGCACCAGTGTTCATACACATCCCATGCACCAGTGTTCATACACATCCCATGCACCAGTGTGTTCATACACATCCCATGCACCAGTGTGTTCATACACATCCCATGCACCAGTGTTCATACACATCCCATGCACCAGTGTTCATACACATCCCATGCACCAGTGTGTTCATACACATCCCATGCACCAGTGTTCATACACATCCCATGCACCAGTGTTCATACACATCCCATGCACCAGTGTGTTCATACACATCCCATGCACCAGTGTGTTCATACACATCCCATGCACCAGTGTGTTCATACACATCCCATGCACCAGTGTTCATACACATCCCATGCACCAGTGTTCATACACATCCCATGGACCAGTGTGTTCATACACATCCCATGGACCAGTGTGTTCATACACATCCCATGCACCAGTGTTCATACACATCCCATGCACCAGTGTGTTCATACACATCCCATGCACCAGTGTTCATACACATCCCATGCACCAGTGTTCATACACATCCCATGCACCAGTGTTCATACACATCCCATGCACCAGTGTTCATACACATCCCATGCACCAGTGTTCATACACATCCCATGCACCAGTGTTCATACACATCCCATGCACCAGTGTTCATACACATCCCATGCACCAGTGTTCATACACATCCCATGCACCAGTGTTCATACACATCCCATGCACCAGTGTTCATACACATCCCATGCACCAGTGTTCATACACATCCCATGCACCAGTGTGTTCATACACATCCCATGCACCAGTGTGTTCATACACATCCCATGCACCAGTGTGTTCATACACATCCCATGCACCAGTGTGTTCATACACATCCCATGGACCAGTGTGTTCATACACATCCCATGGACCAGTGTGTTCATACACATCCCATGCACCAGTGTTCATACACATCCCATGCACCAGTGTGTTCATACACATCCCATGCACCAGTGTGTTCATACACATCCCATGCACCAGTGTGTTCATACACATCCCATGCACCAGTGTTCATACACATCCCATGCACCAGTGTGTTCATACACATCCCATGCACCAGTGTGTTCATACACATCCCATGCACCAGTGTTCATACACATCCCATGCACCAGTGTGTTCATACACATCCCATGCACCAGTGTTCATACACATCCCATGCACCAGTGTGTTCATACACATCCCATGCACCAGTGTGTTCATACACATCCCATGCACCAGTGTTCATACACATCCCATGCACCAGTGTTCATACACATCCCATGCACCAGTGTGTTCATACACATCCCATGCACCAGTGTGTTCATACACATCCCATGCACCAGTGTGTTCATACACATCCCATGCACCAGTGTTCATACACATCCCATGCACCAGTGTTCATACACATCCCATGCACCAGTGTGTTCATACACATCCCATGCACCAGTGGTTCATACACATCCCATGCACCAGTGTGTTCATACACATCCCATGCACCAGTGTGTTCATACACATCCCATGCACCAGTGTTCATACACATCCCATGCACCAGTGTGTTCATACACATCCCATGCACCAGTGTGTTCATACACATCCCATGCACCAGTGTTCATACACATCCCATGCACCAGTGTTCATACACATCCCATGCACCAGTGTGTTCATACACATCCCATGCACCAGTGTTCATACACATCCCATGCACCAGTGTTCATACACATCCCATGCACCAGTGTTCATACACATCCCATGCACCAGTGTGTTCATACACATCCCATGCACCAGTGTTCATACACATCCATGCACCAGTGTGTTCATACACATCCCATGCACCAGGGTGTTCATACACATCCCATGCACCAGTGTTCATACACATCCCATGCACCAGTGTTCATACACATCCCATGCACCAGTGGTTCATACACATCCCATGCACCAGTGTGTTCATACACATCCCATGCACCAGTGTTCATACACATCCCATGCACCAGTGTGTTCATACACATCCCATGCACCAGTGTTCATACACATCCCATGCACCAGTGTGTTCATACACATCCCATGCACCAGTGTGTTCATACACATCCCATGCACCAGTGTTCATACACATCCCATGCACCAGTGTTCATACACATCCCATGCACCAGTGTGTTCATACACATCCCATGCACCAGTGTGTTCATACACATCCCATGCACCAGTGTGTTCATACACATCCCATGCACCAGTGTTCATACACATCCCATGCACCAGTGTTCATACACATCCCATGCACCAGTGTGTTCATACACATCCCATGCACCAGTGTTCATACACATCCCATGCACCAGTGTGTTCATACACATCCCATGCACCAGTGTTCATACACATCCCATGCACCAGTGTGTTCATACACATCCCATGCACCAGTGTTCATACACATCCCATGCACCAGTGTGTTCATACACATCCCATGCACCAGTGTGTTCATACACATCCCATGTGTTCATACACATCCCATGCACCAGTGTGTTCATACACATCCCATGCACCAGTGTTCATACACATCCCATGCACCAGTGTTCATACACATCCCATGCACCAGTGTGTTCATACACATCCCATGCACCAGTGTTCATACACATCCCATGCACCAGTGTGTTCATACACATCCCATGCACCAGTGTTCATACACATCCCATGCACCAGTGTGTTCATACACATCCCATGCACCAGTGTTCATACACATCCCATGCACCAGTGTTCATACACATCCCATGCACCAGTGTGTTCATACACATCCCATGCACCAGTGTGTTCATACACATCCCATGCACCAGTGTGTTCATACACATCCCATGCACCAGTGTGTTCATACACATCCCATGCACCAGTGTTCATACACATCCCATGCACCAGTGTGTTCATACACATCCCATGCACCAGTGTTCATACACATCCCATGCACCAGTGTGTTCATACACATCCCATGCACCAGTGTGTTCATACACATCCCATGCACCAGTGTGTTCATACACATCCCATGCACCAGTGTGTTCATACACATCCCATGCACCAGTGTGTTCATACACATCCCATGCACCAGTGTTCATACACATCCCATGCACCAGTGTTCATACACATCCCATGCACCAGTGTGTTCATACACATCCCATGCACCAGTGTGTTCATACACATCCCATGCACCAGTGTGTTCATACACATCCCATGCACCAGTGTGTTCATACACATCCCATGCACCAGTGTTCATACACATCCCATGCACCAGTGTTCATACACATCCCATGCACCAGTGTTCATACACATCCCATGCACCAGTGTGTTCATACACATCCCATGCACCAGTGTGTTCATACACATCCCATGCACCAGTGTTCATACACATCCCATGCACCAGTGTGTTCATACACATCCCATGCACCAGTGTTCATACACATCCCATGCACCAGTGTGTTCATACACATCCCATGCACCAGTGTTCATACACATCCCATGCACCAGTGTGTTCATACACATCCCATGCACCAGTGTTCATACACATCCCATGCACCAGTGTGTTCATACACATCCCATGCACCAGTGTTCATACACATCCCATGCACCAGTGTTCATACACATCCCATGCACCAGTGTTCATACACATCCCATGCACCAGTGTGTTCATACACATCCCATGCACCAGTGTGTTCATACACATCCCATGCACCAGTGTTCAGACACATCCCATGCACCAGTGTTCATACACATCCCATGCACCAGTGTGTTCATACACATCCCATGCACCAGTGTGTTCATACACATCCCATGCACCAGTGTGTTCATACACATCCCATGCACCAGTGTTCATACACATCCCATGCACCAGTGTTCATACACATCCCATGCACCAGTGTGTTCATACACATCCCATGCACCAGTGTGTTCATACACATCCCATGCACCAGTGTTCATACACATCCCATGCACCAGTGTTCATACACATCCCATGCACCAGTGTTCATACACATCCCATGCACCAGTGTGTTCATACACATCCCATGCACCAGTGTTCATACACATCCCATGCACCAGTGTGTTCATACACATCCCATGCACCAGTGTTCATACACATCCCATGCACCAGTGTGTTCATACACATCCCATGCACCAGTGTGTTCATACACATCCCATGCACCAGTGTGTTCATACACATCCCATGCACCAGTGTTCATACACATCCCATGCACCAGTGTTCATACACATCCCATGCACCAGTGTGTTCATACACATCCCATGCACCAGTGTTCATACACATCCCATGCACCAGTGTTCATACACATCCCATGCACCAGTGTTCATACACATCCCATGCACCAGTGTTCATACACATCCCATGCACCAGTGTGTTCATACACATCCCATGCACCAGTGTTCATACACATCCCATGCACCAGTGTTCATACACATCCCATGCACCAGTGTGTTCATACACATCCCATGCACCAGTGTGTTCATACACATCCCATGCACCAGTGTGTTCATACACATCCCATGCACCAGTGTTCATACACATCCCATGCACCAGTGTGTTCATACACATCCCATGCACCAGTGTTCATACACATCCCATGCACCAGTGTGTTCATACACATCCCATGCACCAGTGTGTTCATACACATCCCATGCACCAGTGTTCATACACATCCCATGCACCAGTGTTCATACACATCCCATGCACCAGTGTGTTCATACACATCCCATGCACCAGTGTTCATACACATCCCATGCACCAGTGTGTTCATACACATCCCATGCACCAGTGTTCATACACATCCCATGCACCAGTGTTCATACACATCCCATGCACCAGTGTTCATACACATCCCATGCACCAGTGTTCATACACATCCCATGCACCAGTGTTCATACACATCCCATGCACCAGTGTTCATACACATCCCATGCACCAGTGTGTTCATACACATCCCATGCACCAGTGTTCATACACATCCCATGCACCAGTGTGTTCATACACATCCCATGCACCAGTGTTCATACACATCCCATGCACCAGTGTGTTCATACACATCCCATGCACCAGTGTGTTCATACACATCCCATGCACCAGTGTGTTCATACACATCCCATGCACCAGTGTTCATACACATCCCATGCACCAGTGTGTTCATACACATCCCATGCACCAGTGTTCATACACATCCCATGCACCAGTGTTCATACACATCCCATGCACCAGTGTGTTCATACACATCCCATGCACCAGTGTTCATACACATCCCATGCACCAGTGTTCATACACATCCCATGCACCAGTGTTCATACACATCCCATGCACCAGTGTGTTCATACACATCCCATGCACCAGTGTGTTCATACACATCCCATGCACCAGTGTGTTCATACACATCCCATGCACCAGTGTGTTCATACACATCCCATGCACCAGTGTGTTCATACACATCCCATGCACCAGTGTGTTCATACACATCCCATGCACCAGTGTTCATACACATCCCATGCACCAGTGTTCATACACATCCCATGCACCAGTGTGTTCATACACATCCCATGCACCAGTGTGTTCATACACATCCCATGCACCAGTGTGTTCATACACATCCCATGCACCAGTGTGTTCATACACATCCCATGCACCAGTGTGTTCATACACATCCCATGCACCAGTGTTCATACACATCCCATGCACCAGTGTTCATACACATCCCATGCACCAGTGTGTTCATACACATCCCATGCACCAGTGTGTTCATACACATCCCATGCACCAGTGTGTTCATACACATCCCAGGCACCAGTGTGTTCATACACATCCCATGCACCAGTGTTCATACACATCCCATGCACCAGTGTTCATACACATCCCATGCACCAGTGTTCATACACATCCCATGCACCAGTGTGTTCATACACATCCCATGCACCAGTGTGTTCATACACATCCCATGCACCAGTGTTCATACACATCCCATGCACCAGTGTGTTCATACACATCCCATGCACCAGTGTGTTCATACACATCCCATGCACCAGTGTGTTCATACACATCCCATGCACCAGTGTTCATACACATCCCATGCACCAGTGTGTTCATACACATCCCATGCACCAGTGTGTTCATACACATCCCATGCACCAGTGTGTTCATACACATCCCATGCACCAGTGTGTTCATACACATCCCATGCACCAGTGTTCATACACATCCCATGCACCAGTGTTCATACACATCCCATGCACCAGTGTGTTCATACACATCCCATGCACCAGTGTGTTCATACACATCCCATGGACCAGTGTTCATACACATCCCATGCACCAGAGTTCATACACATCCCATGCACCAGTGTGTTCATACACATCCCATGCACCAGTGTTCATACACATCCCATGCACCAGTGTGTTCATACACATCCCATGCACCAGTGTTCATACACATCCCATGCACCAGTGTGTTCATACACATCCCATGCACCAGTGTTCATACACATCCCATGCACCAGTGTTCATACACATCCCATGCACCAGTGTGTTCATACACATCCCATGCACCAGTGTTCATACACATCCCATGCACCAGTGTGTTCATACACATCCCATGGACCAGTGTGTTCATACACATCCCATGCACCAGTGTGTTCATACACATCCCATGCACCAGTGTTCATACACATCCCATGCACCAGTGTGTTCATACACATCCCATGCACCAGTGTGTTCATACACATCCCATGCACCAGTGTTCATACACATCCCATGCACCAGTGTGTTCATACACATCCCATGCACCAGTGTGTTCATACACATCCCATGCACCAGTGTTCATACACATCCCATGCACCAGTGTGTTCATACACATCCCATGCACCAGTGTTCATACACATCCCATGCACCAGTGTGTTCATACACATCCCATGCACCAGTGTTCATACACATCCCATGCACCAGTGTTCATACACATCCCATGCACCAGTGTGTTCATACACATCCCATGCACCAGTGTGTTCATACACATCCCATGCACCAGTGTGTTCATACACATCCCATGCACCAGTGTGTTCATACACATCCCATGCACCAGTGTTCATACACATCCCATGGACCAGTGTGTTCATACACATCCCATGCACCAGTGTTCATACACATCCCATGCACCAGTGTTCATACACATCCCATGCACCAGTGTTCATACACATCCCATGCACCAGTGTTCATACACATCCCATGCACCAGTGTTCATACACATCCCATGCACCAGTGTTCATACACATCCCATGCACCAGTGTTCATACACATCCCATGCACCAGTGTTCATACACATCCCATGCACCAGTGTGTTCATACACATCCCATGGACCAGTGTTCATACACATCCCATGCACCAGTGTTCATACACATCCCATGCACCAGTGTTCATACACATCCCATGCACCAGTGTTCATACACATCCCATGCACCAGTGTGTTCATACACATCCCATGCACCAGTGTGTTCATACACATCCCATGCACCAGTGTGTTCATACACATCCCATGCACCAGTGTTCATACACATCCCATGCACCAGTGTGTTCATACACATCCCATGCACCAGTGTTCATACACATCCCATGCACCAGTGTTCATACACATCCCATGCACCAGTGTTCATACACATCCCATGCACCAGTGTTCATACACATCCCATGCACCAGTGTGTTCATACACATCCCATGCACCAGTGTGTTCATACACATCCCATGCACCAGTGTGTTCATACACATCCCATGCACCAGTGTTCATACACATCCCATGCACCAGTGTGTTCATACACATCCCATGCACCAGTGTGTTCATACACATCCCATGCACCAGTGTGTTCATACACATCCCATGCACCAGTGTTCATACACATCCCATGCACCAGTGTTCATACACATCCCATGCACCAGTGTTCATACACATCCCATGCACCAGTGTTCATACACATCCCATGCACCAGTGTGTTCATACACATCCCATGGACCAGTGTTCATACACATCCCATGCACCAGTGTGTTCATACACATCCCATGCACCAGTGTTCATACACATCCCATGCACCAGTGTTCATACACATCCCATGCACCAGTGTGTTCATACACATCCCATGCACCAGTGTTCATACACATCCCATGCACCAGTGTGTTCATACACATCCCATGCACCAGTGTTCATACACATCCCATGCACCAGTGTGTTCATACACATCCCATGCACCAGTGTTCATACACATCCCATGCACCAGTGTGTTCATACACATCCCATGCACCAGTGTGTTCATACACATCCCATGCACCAGTGTTCATACACATCCCATGCACCAGTGTTCATACACATCCCATGCACCAGTGTGTTCATACACATCCCATGCACCAGTGTGTTCATACACATCCCATGCACCAGTGTTCATACACATCCCATGCACCAGTGTGTTCATACACATCCCATGCACCAGTGTTCATACACATCCCATGCACCAGTGTTCATACACATCCCATGCACCAGTGTTCATACACATCCCATGCACCAGTGTTCATACACATCCCATGCACCAGTGTTCATACACATCCCATGCACCAGTGTTCATACACATCCCATGCACCAGTGTGTTCATACACATCCCATGCACCAGTGTTCATACACATCCCATGCACCAGTGTTCATACACATCCCATGCACCAGTGTGTTCATACACATCCCATGCACCAGTGTGTTCATACACATCCCATGCACCAGTGTTCATACACATCCCATGCACCAGTGTGTTCATACACATCCCATGCACCAGTGTGTTCATACACATCCCATGCACCAGTGTTCATACACATCCCATGCACCAGTGTGTTCATACACATCCCATGCACCAGTGTGTTCATACACATCCCATGCACCAGTGTGTTCATACACATCCCATGCACCAGTGTTCATACACATCCCATGCACCAGTGTTCATACACATCCCATGCACCAGTGTTCATACACATCCCATGCACCAGTGTTCATACACATCCCATGCACCAGTGTTCATACACATCCCATGCACCAGTGTGTTCATACACATCCCATGCACCAGTGTGTTCATACACATCCCATGCACCAGTGTGTTCATACACATCCCATGCACCAGTGTTCATACACATCCCATGCACCAGTGTGTTCGTACACATCCCATGCACCAGTGTTCATACACATCCCAGGCACCAGTGTGTTCGTACACATCCCATGCACCAGTGTTCATACACATCCCAGGCACCAGTGTTCATACACATCCCATGCACCAGTGTTCATACACATCCCATGCACCAGTGTGTTCATACACATCCCATGCACCAGTGTGTTCATACACATCCCATGCACCAGTGTGTTCATACACATCCCATGCACCAGTGTGTTCATACACATCCCATGCACCAGTGTTCATACACATCCCATGCACCAGTGTTCATACACATCCCATGCACCAGTGTGTTCATACACATCCCATGCACCAGTGTGTTCATACACATCCCATGCACCAGTGTGTTCATACACATCCCATGCACCAGTGTTCATACACATCCCATGCACCAGTGTGTTCATACACATCCCATGCACCAGTGTGTTCATACACATCCCATGGACCAGTGTGTTCATACACATCCCATGCACCAGTGTTCATACACATCCCATGCACCAGTGTGTTCATACACATCCCATGCACCAGTGTTCATACACATCCCATGCACCAGTGTTCATACACATCCCATGCACCAGTGTGTTCATACACATCCCATGCACCAGTGTGTTCATACACATCCCATGCACCAGTGTGTTCATACACATCCCATGCACCAGTGTGTTCATACACATCCCATGCACCAGTGTGTTCATACACATCCCATGCACCAGTGTTCATACACATCCCATGCACCAGTGTTCACGCTTATTGATGTGCTCAGGTTAATACTGTTGATGTGATTATAACATACTTTACTTGATTAGAACCACCATGCAACATTGCACTCCAGCACAGATAACATAATGGTTATGGTATATATAGAGGTGTGTACAATGCACAGGTAAGAGGAACATGGTATAAACGACCCATCACAGGTACCAGAATGATGTAATACATGCAATACACAAGATGCTGTTAATGTTATGTTATACAAGGGATGGGATAACAGGGCAATGAGGTACAATATATGTTACACAAGGGATGGGATAAGAGGGGAATGATAACATACAATAGCACTTGGTATTAATGTATTGGTAGTTACTCTAGCGGCCACCAGGGCTCTGGCATATGTAGTGAGACTGGTGGTGACTCCTAGCGGACATTAGGGTAAATATGAGATGGAAGTGTTCAACTCCATACCAGCCTCTCTTTCACTGCTTCTCCACACGTCTCTCTCATTCTCACCCTGTGTGGCTCTCCCTCTCCCTCTCTCTCCCTGTCTCCCTGTCTCCCTCTCCCCTCTCCTCTCTCTCCCTCCCTCTCCTCTCTCTCTCCCTCTCTCTCCTCTCTCTCTCCTCCCTCCCTGGCTTCCTCGCTCCCTCTTCCACTCTCTCTCTCTCCCTCTCTCTCCCCTCTCTCTCTCCTCTCTCTCTCCTCTCTCTCTCCTCTCTCTCCTCTCTCTCCCTCTTTCTCTCCCTCCCTGTCTCCCTCTCCCACCCTCTCTCCCCTCGTTCTCCCTCTCTTTCCTCTCTACCCTCACTCTCTTTCCTCTCACTCTCTCCCTCTCCTCTCTCCTCTCTATCCCCTCTCCTCTCTCTCCCTCTCGCCTCTCTTTCCTCTCCCTCTCCTCTCTCTCTCCCTCTCTCTCCTCCCTCTCTCTCCTCTCCTCTCCCTCTCCTCTCTCTCCCTCTCTCTATCCCTCTCTCCTCTCTCTCCTCTCTCTTCTCTCTCTCCTCTCTTTGCCTCTCTCTCTCTCCTCTCTCCCTCTCTCTACTCTCTCCTCTTTCTCCCTCCCTCTCCCTCCCTCTCCCTCTCCTCTCTCCTCTCTCTTCTCTCTCTCCTCTCTTTACCTCCCTCTCTCTCTCCTCTCTCCCTCTCTCTCTTCTCTCTCCTCTCTCCCTCTCTCCCTCCCTCCCTCTCCCTCCCTCTCCCTCTCTCTCCCTCTCTCTCCATCTCTCTCTCTCTCCTTTCCTCGTCTCTCACTCTCTCTCCCTCGCTCTCTCCTCTCTGTCGTATCTCCTAATATACACAGTAATAGCCGTTATACACAATAACAATGTTACATTAGACGCCGCCAGGTGGCCTGTACATATCTAGTGATATAACGACTTGCAATCACACCTCACTATACAGGAGAGTTCCACCACAGGAGGTGGTGTCCACCATCTTGATCCCACTGCCTTCTGGGTAATTACTGAGGATCATGGGATTTGTGAGTATTATGGTATGTTGATAAGGTAAATGTTGTTCTCACTCATGCATAATCACCAGGAAATCATCTAATTATGCGCTTATAAGTTAATCAGTTTATTTAGGATTCATTAGATAAACAACAATGGACTAAACACACTGGTATGGACGGGCGGAGTATCTCCTCCTATAAATCAATAACAAATATAAATTATGATAGGATGTAACGAGATTGGTTTCTGACTTACTTTACACGATGGCCACAAGTTTTTTTCAACCAGGGATCTCACGAGAAGCTGCTTTTCTCCAATGACCCGCCATATTGATATTTGATACCAAAGTGCTATACAAGCATACAACTCATTGGCTAATCAACAACAAAACAGACGGCATATGACATCACAAAAAGGCGCGACGTCATGAGCGAGCGTAACCTCAACCAATAAGAATGCTTCTTAGATTTAGACAAAAAAACGGTTCATATTTTCACTCGTGGATCCATTCAACAAAATAT
>OW804101.1:83178823-83203704 GCA_942159475.1 Sthenelais limicola | reverse complement strand
TGTGAGTATTAGTTTAGTAGCTCACAAGGTTAGTTTAGTAGCGCTGGTGTTATTTCACTCCGGAGTAGCCAGAGTTAATATTAATTTGTTATTTTATTTCAATTCTGACTCACGATGGCAGAACATTACACAATTGATCAACAAGTAAATTACTGGGGGATGTTGGTGGTGGTTCTCCCCTGGTCCTGGACTCTACCCAAACTAACACCAGTACAAAAATGTCATTAGAGCAATAGAAGTTAGCACTCTGTGTCTCTCTCCTCTCTCTGTGTCTCTCTCCCACTCTACCTCTCTCCTCTCTCCCTCTCTCTCCTGTCTCTCCTCTCTCTCCTCTCTCTCCTCTCTCCTCTCTCCCTCTCTCTCCTGTCTCTCTGTCTCTCCCTCTCTCTCTCCTCTCTCTGTCTCTCCCTCTCTCTCCTCCCACTCTCTCCCTCCCTCTCTCCCTCTCTCTCCCTCCCTCTCTTCCTCTGTCTCCCTCCCTCCCTCCTCTCTCTCCCTCTCTCTCTCTCCTCTCTCCTCTCTCCTCTCTCCTCTGTCTCCCGCTCCCTCCCACTCTCTTTTTCACTCTTGTTGTGATTTAAACATCCATAAATCCGCTCAAACAAGTCTCAGAATATTGATAAGATCTCTAAAGTGAACTTAAGGAAAACACGTAGCAAAAACAACCAGACACAATCCTCCAAAACGTCGCTCCAATGTCTTTTATATGAATTGAAAAACAATAGAAAACACAACAGACAATCTGTAGATGTTGCCCGCCTTGAGACATCAGCTGAGCCGTGTGATAGGGACACCAGGTGGTGCTATAGCAGAACTAATTAATCATAATCATACTCATGTATGTGTGCAGGTAAATTCAGTTTGTTATTCATTAAATTGAATCTTTGTCGACTTTATCTCATGAGTTGTGTTTTTCTGACAAATGTTAATTCCCTCCCGTGGGATGGTGTGTCTGTGCTTGTGGTGTCAACAGTGACTTGTTGTAAACACGCTGCTGGTGCCACCTGGCGGCTTCTTCCTGTTATTGTCTGACCGGCCTTCCCAAGGTGTTACAATGACGTCATGTTAGGGTGACCACAGGTATCCCAGGACCATTGCTGGAGAAGTCGCCAGCAAGTGTACAATTCACCTTCACCAGTCCTCTCATATAACGCTGATGGAGATCAGGTTCAATAACCACCCAACCCAGTGCTGTAGCCTATGGCATTCCATATTACCCTCTAGAGGGGTATAATTAACACCCAATGGTGTAGCCTACATTCCATATTACCCTCTAGAGGGGTATAATTAACACCCAATGGTGTAGCCTACATTCCATATTACCCACTAGTAAGGTATAATAAACACCCAATGGTGTAGCCTACATTCTATATTACCCTCTAGTAAGGTATAATAAACACCCAATGCTGTAGCCTACATTCCATATTACCCTCTATAAAGGTATAATAACCATCCAATGCTGTAGCCTACATTCCATATTACATGTTAGAATGTTATAATAAACACCCTATCAATGAGGAACAACAGCACCCAAGGAACCCAAGGAAATCCCAGGTTTGAATCCCAGGCTGGCGTACAGAGCCAGAGAATGGAGAGAACTAGTGAGCAGGTGCCCAGTCCCTGTCCACTGGTGGTGGCTGTGCCTGTGCCTCCCATCATACAGTAGCTGTGGAGGCACTCAGAGCAGCTCCTACTGTGACAATGTTTGATGAGGAGCTCATGAGGGAGAGATGAACACTGGTGATGGGGGATGATGGGGGAGTATGACTGGGGAGGGGTGGGGGGGGGGGGAGGGAGGGAGAGATGAACACTGGTGATGGGAGATGATGGGGGAGTATGACTGGGGGTGATAGGGGTGTGTGTGGGGGGGAGAGATGAACACTTGTGATGGGAGATGATGGGGGAGTATGACTAGGGAGGGAGTGTGTGGGACGGGGAAGGGGAGGAGAGGAGAGAGGAGAGAGAGGGAGAGAGAGGAGAGAGAGAGGGGAGAGAGCGAGGAGAGAGCGAGGACACAGAGGGAGAGAGAGGAGAGAGAGAGGAGAGAGGGAGGAGAGAGGAGAGAGAGAGAGGTGAGGAGAGAGGAGAGAGGGGAGAGAGAGAGGTGAGGAGAGAGGAGAGAGAGGGGAGAGAGGAGAGAGGGGAGAGAGAGGAGAGAGAGGGGAGAGAGGAGAGAGGGGAGAGAGAGGAGAGAGAGGGGAGAGGGAGGAGAGAGAGAGAGGAGAGATGAGAGAGGGAGGAGAGAATGGGGAGAAAGAGAGAGGGAGAGAGAAGAGGAGAGAGAGGGAGAGAGGAGAGAGGGGAGGGAGGAAAGAGAGGAGAGAGAGAGAGGGAGAGAGAGAGAGGAGAGAGAAGAGAGAGGAGAGAGCGAGGAGAGAGAGGAGAGAGGGAGAGAGAGGAGAGAGAGGAGAGAGAGGAGAGAGAGGGAGAGAGAGAGAGGAGAGGGGCGAGAGGAGAGAGAGGGAGAGACTGAGAGAGTGGCGGAGGAGAGAGAAGGTTAGAGCTGGGAGACAGGGAGAGCAGAGAGAGAAAAGATAGAGAAGAGAAGGAGGAGAGAGGAGAGAGAGCATCCTACTTTGTCACCCACCTCCCCCTTTCTCACTATTCTAGTCCCCCACCTGGAGTTAGATAATCCCATATAATCCCATTTAATCCCGGGAGGGATTCCTCACCAAGGTGACAGGTCTGGAGAGGGGATAATCCCTGCTTCCAGGAGGAGCAGTAGTAGATGTTGGTTCACGGGTTCACAGTATCATAGCGCGATCCACTGTAACCTGGGACTGAAGCACTTACTATCCGTGCTGTAGATAATACATGGCAAACACTGTGTTTAAATTAAATTAATCTGAGTATTGTTGTATACAAGCACAAACACAATATTACACAAGTGCAAACAGGTAGAACTACAATAATTAATAAAATGTTTCGAGTGTGATTCTCTCATGTTGCGTTAAAGAATGGTTACTGCTGTATTCACGTGAACTTTCCTGAGTGAAGATTATTGGAATGAATTAAATTCAACATCAAAAGTCTTATTCACATTTAGTATAATAACGTAACAAACCATATTTATGGTGAATTAATGTGAGACAAAATACAATAATATAAATTTGACATCAGACATCAGCAAGACACCGTATTCATCGTAATCAACATTTAAAGTTTTCAGTTTTGAGACATTTTGCCGATGATTCAGTAGAAATGAGTGGGTGTGGGCGATAATAGAGAGATTAAGCAACCAACCTATCCTCCTCCACGCTAACCTATCTCCGCCTAACCAGGTCACTAGGTCAGGTTATGCATAGGTAATGAGGGAGATAGGGAGGTGGTCGACGTAAGAACCACCAATCTTAGGTCACTCCCTACCTATCAACATGGCCCACCCCTATGTCATTAGTGAACAAACTATGCATTTCTGTTAAATCCTAATTAGTGATTCAGAAACCTACATATCTTGGCTGTACTAGTAGAAAGAATTATGCCTGAAATTGTGAATTTAGTTGTATAAAAGTTGCATTGTACCAGCAATTATATACTGGCCCGGGCGTGTGACTCCTCCCGTGACAGGCCGCAGCGCCTGCACCAGTTTATTGCCATCATGACTGACTGAAGGTAGCCATGATTGATAAGGACAGGGGAACTTATATGCTTAATCTCATTTAGCCTTACCTACCTATGTCTGGACGGTCGGCATCCATCCGCATTTTGTTCACAAAAGCGTAGCTGAATATATAACATTACAAACGATGCCACATGAATCTGGTTCCTCGCACACAGTATCACTTGCGAAGGGGATTTTTTTTCCAGTAAAACCCTGTGATTGTTACTCTATCCACATCATCATTCTCATCAGTGAACAACTGTTCCCGGGGGAAGTACTGGATGCGCCTATATTTTTAAAACAACGTCAAACCTACACTAACTTTATAATTACATTTATCGCTACACAAACACTACCAACCCCTGTCATGTGACCTATCCCCATTGACACACTTGCCTCGCCACCCACGCTCAGTGTCAGTCACGCTTGTTGACAACACTCAACAGAGCCTGCTCTGCATTGCTGGCTCAATATTAACCATATGACTGGGGCCCTCATATTCAAGGTATAAATTCTGGGATTATCACATTCAAAAGCTAATGAAATACAGAATCTAATCCAAAATCTAATTGTCTGCATGTTGTCTAATGGAGGTATGGAATGTCCATTAGGCAACATGCAGACCTCACATTTATGAATATTTCTGTGAACATTAATTAGACCAAATGGTCTCCAATGATGTAGGATTACTGATGTTATACCTCTCCGAGTTCTGAATCACTCTCTCTTATTATGTGAGTAACAATGTGAATAACTATGTATTTTCGAGAATTGTACCGTGATATAACCTCTTGAACGATTAATAGTCACTCTGGGATGATACCTATACTTGACCTTTAAGGCTAAAGAGAAAACTACTACACATTTAAAACCGTCCCGGACACAGAAAACAACCTAAACAATAGACAGGTCTCCTAATGGCAAAAACTCAACTTACGGACTATATATATATATATAGGACAATGCCAAGACTGTCATTCGCACTTTAGTAACCAAGCCGAATCAATCTCCTAGCGATAATAATATTTACTGTATCTTATTATGTCATTGATTATGTCTATTTTTCGCCATTTTATATTATTTTCTGAAGGGAAACCTGGAAAATCTCAGAGTAAAATGTACATTGAGAGGGAACATTCCACTTCGGTATAACATTACAGAAATGTAACATGTTTATTGAATAAAAGTTTTATAATAATAATAATACGCCTGACAACTTGTTCTAAATGGGCAACTTACAGTAGCCGGGAATCTCCCGGCTCTGCACAGTTGTTTGCTATGATTTTTTGTAAAATATAATTAGCCTTTGGCCGTTTCCGTTCATATAACAAATACAGACTCAATCTTACTAAACTAACCATTCACCATCGTTACCTACAACTACACATTATCTGGTGCGGGTTTCCTAGACCCCGCTAGGGTTTGGTTAGCGTTGAGCAGAGATAAGGTAGCGGTTGCTTAATGTCACTAATAGGTGTAAAGTGCTTCCTTCACTCTATGTAAGCAGAAGACGTTAGATAAGATGATGTTTGTTTTTAAGTGCTTTATTCATCACGACATTATGTACAGTTTACACTTCATCTCAGTACATGATGATTTACATTATATATTGAAAGTTGAAAATTCTCACTCTACTACTTTATAGAATTATTAAAAATACATACTACCACCACCTGCGCCGTATCGCATCAATTCATGACAATCAAATTATCAATACTAATTTAGGCTCATCAATGACAGTCACATAATTTCAATCACGCTACGTCAACGACATACAACATAAGGGAACCCATACATCTCACATTTTTACTTCTCACAACAGTGGGTCGGGGATTTCCCATAACTCTCCTCTGTCCTGGAAAATGTCAATACACAGACTGTAAGTGGAGTCTGGCGGGTGTAGAGACTGTAAGTGGCGTCTGGCGGGTGTAGAGACTGTAAGTCTGGCGGGTGTAGAGACTGTAAGTGGAGTCTGGCGGGTGTAGAGACTGTAAGTGGAGTCTGGCGGGTGTAGAGACTGTAAGTGGAGTCTGGCAGTGTAGAGACTGTAAGTGGAGTCTGGCGGGTGTAGAGACTGTAAGTCTGGCGGGTGTAGAGACTGTAAGTGGAGTCTGGCGGGTGTAGAGACTGTAAGTCTGGCGGGTGTAGAGACTGTAAGTCTGGCGGGTGTAGAGACTGTAAGTCTGGCGGGTGTAGAGACTGTAAGTGGAGTCTGGCGGGTGTAGAGACTGTAAGTCTGGCGGGTGTAGAGACTGTAAGTGGAGTCTGGCGGGTGTAGAGACTGTAAGTGGAGTCTGGCGGGTGTAGAGACTGTAAGTGGAGTCTGGTGGGTGTAGAGACTGTAAGTCTGGCGGGTGTAGAGACTGTAAGTGGAGTCTGGCGGGTGTAGAGACTGTAAGTGGAGTCTGGCGGGTGTAGAGACTGTAAGTGGCGTCTGGCGAGTGTAGAGACTGTAAGTCTGGCGGGTGTAGAGACTGTAAGTGAAGTCTGGCGGGTGTAGAGACTGTAAGTGGAGTCTGGCGGGTGTAGAGACTGTAAGTGTGGCGGGTGTAGAGACTGTAAGTGGAGTCTGGCGGGTGTAGAGACTGTAAGTGAAGTCTGGCGGGTGTAGAGACTGTAAGTCTGGCGGGTGTAGAGACTGTAAGTGGAGTCTGGCGGGTGTAGAGACTGTAAGTCTGGCGGGTGTAGAGACTGTAAGTCTGGCGGGTGTAGAGACTGTAAGTCTGGCGGGTGTAGAGACTGTAAGTGGAGTCTGGCGGGTGTAGAGACTGTAAGTCTGGCGGGTGTAGAGACTGTAAGTGGAGTCTGGGGGGTGTAGAGACTGTAAGTCTGGCGGGTGTAGAGACTGTAAGTGGAGTCTGGCGGGTGTAGAGACTGTAAGTGGAGTCTGGCGGGTGTAGAGACTGTAAGTCTGGCGGGTGTAGAGTCTGTAAGTCTGGCGGGTGTAGAGACTGTAAGTCTGGCGGGTGTAGAGACTGTAAGTCTGGCGGGTGTAGAGACTGTAAGTCTGGTGGGTGTAGAGACTGTAAGTGGAGTCTGGCGGGTGTAGAGACTGTAAGTGGAGTCTGGCGGGTGTAGAGACTGTAAGTCTGGCGGGTGTAGAGACTGTAAGTGGAGTCTGGCGGGTGTAGAGACTGTAAGTGGAGTCTGGTGGGTGTAGAGACTGTAAGTCTGGCGGGTGTAGAGACTGTAAGTGGAGTCTGGCGGGTGTAGAGACTGTAAGTGGAGTCTGGCGGGTGTAGAGACTGTAAGTGGAGTCTGGCGGGTGTAGAGACTGTAAGTCTGGCGGGTGTAGAGACTGTAAGTGGAGTCTGGCGGGTGTAGAGACTGTAAGTGGGGTCTGGCGGGTGTAGAGACTGTAAGTGGAGTCTGGCGGGTGTAGAGACTGTAAGTGGAGTCTGGCGGGTGTAGAGACTGTAAGTCTGGCGGGTGTAGAGACTGTAAGTCTGGCGGGTGTAGAGACTGTAAGTGGAGTCTGGCGGGTGTAGAGACTGTAAGTGGAGTCTGGCGGGTGTAGAGACTGTAAGTCTGGCGGGTGTAGAGACTGTAAGTCTGGCGGGTGTAGAGACTGTAAGTGGAGTCTGGCGGGTGTAGAGACTGTAAGTGGAGTCTGGCGGGTGTAGAGACTGTAAGTGGAGTCTGGCGGGTGTAGAGACTGTAAGTGGAGTCTGGCGGGTGTAGAGACTGTAAGTCTGGCGGGTGTAGAGACTGTAAGTGGAGTCTGGCGGGTGTAGAGACTGTAAGTGGAGTCTGGCGGGTGTAGAGACTGTAAGTGGAGTCTGGCGGGTGTAGAGACTGTAAGTGGAGTCTGGCGGGTGTAGAGACTGTAAGTCTGGCGGGTGTAGAGACTGTAAGTGGAGTCTGGCGGGTGTAGAGACTGTAAGTCTGGCGGGTGTAGGGACTGTAAGTCTGGCGGGTGTAGAGACTGTAAGTGGAGTCTGGCGGGTATAGAGACTGTAAGTGGAGTCTGGTGGGTGTAGAGACTGTAAGTCTGGCGGGTGTAGAGACTGTAAGTCTGGCGGGTGTAGAGACTGTAAGTGGAGTCTGGCGGGTGTAGAGACTGTAAGTGGAGTCTGGCGGGTGTAGAGTCTGTAAGTCTGGTTGGTGTAGAGACTGTAAGTGGAGTCTGGCGGGTGTAGAGACTGTAAGTCTGGCGGGTGTAGAGACTGTAAGTCTGGTGGGTGTAGAGACTGTAAGTCTGGCGGGTGTAGAGACTGTAAGTGGAGTCTGGCGGGTGTAGAGACTGTAAGTGGAGTCTGGTGGGTGTAGAGACTGTAAGTCTGGCGGGTGTAGAGACTGTAAGTCTGGCGGGTGTAGAGTCTGTAAGTCTGGCGGGTGTAGAGACTGTAAGTCTGGCGGGTGTAGAGACTGTAAGTCTGGCGGGTGTAGAGTCTGTAAGTCTGGTGGGTGTAGAGACTGTAAGTGGAGTCTGGCGGGTGTAGAGACTGTAAGTCTGGTGGGTGTAGAGACTGTAAGTGGAGTCTGGCGGGTGTAGAGACTGTAAGTCTGGTGGGTGTAGAGACTGTAAGTGGAGTCTGGCGGGTGTAGAGACTGTAAGTCTGGCGGGTGTAGAGACTGTAAGTCTGGCGGGTGTAGAGACTGTAAGTGGAGTCTGGCGGGTGTAGAGACTGTAAGTGGAGTCTGGCGGGTGTAGAGACTGTAAGTGTGGCGGGTGTAGAGACTGTAAGTGTGGTGGGTGTAGAGTCTGTAAGTCTGGCGGGTGTAGAGACTGTAAGTGTGGCGGGTGTAGAGACTGTAAGTCTGGTGGGTGTAGAGACTGTAAGTGTGGTGGGTGTAGAGTCTGTAAGTCTGGCGGGTGTAGAGACTGTAAGTGTGGCGGGTGTAGAGACTGTAAGTCTGGCGGGTGTAGAGACTGTAAGTGGAGTCTGGCGGGTGTAGAGACTGTAAGTGGAGTCTGGCGGGTGTAGAGACTGTAAGTCTGGCGGGTGTAGAGACTGTAAGTCTGGCGGGTGTAGAGACTGTAAGTCTGGCGGGTGTAGAGACTGTAAGTCTGGCGGGTGTAGAGACTGTAAGTGGAGTCTGGCGGGTGTAGAGACTGTAAGTCTGGCGGGTGTAGAGACTGTAAGTGGAGTCTGGCGGGTGTAGAGACTGTAAGTCTGGCTGGTGTAGAGACTGTAAGTGGAGTGTGGCGGGTGTAGAGACTGTAAGTGTGGCGGGTGTAGAGACTGTAAGTCTGGCGGGTGTAGAGACTGTAAGTGGAGTCTGGCGGGTGTAGAGACTGTAAGTGTGGCGGGTGTAGAGACTGTAAGTCTGGCGGGTGTAGAGACTGTAAGTGGAGTCTGGCGGGTGTAGAGACTGTAAGTGGAGTCTGGTGGGTGTAGAGACTGTAAGTGGAGTCTGGCGGGTGTAGAGACTGTAAGTCTGGCGGGTGTAGAGACTGTAAGTGGAGTCTGGCGGGTGTAGAGACTGTAAGTGGAGTCTGGCGGGTGTAGGGACTGTAAGTCTGGCGGGTGTAGAGACTGTAAGTCTGGCTGGTGTAGAGACTGTAAGTGGAGTCTGGCGGGTGTAGAGACTGTAAGTCTGGTGGGTGTAGAGACTGTAAGTGGAGTCTGGCGGGTGTAGAGACTGTAAGTCTGGCGGGTGTAGAGACTGTAAGTCTGGCGGGTGTAGAGACTGTAAGTGGAGTCTGGCGGGTGTAGAGACTGTAAGTGTGGCGGGTGTAGAGACTGTAAGTCTGGCGGGTGTAGAGACTGTAAGTCTGGCGGGTGTAGAGTCTGTAAGTGGAGTCTGGCGGGTGTAGAGACTGTAAGTCTGGTGGGTGTAGAGACTGTAAGTGTGGCGGGTGTAGAGACTGTAAGTGGAGTGTGGCGGGTGTAGAGACTGTAAGTGGAGTCTGGCGGGTGTAGAGACTGTAAGTGGAGTCTGGCGGGTGTAGAGACTGTAAGTGGAGTCTGGCGGGTGTAGAGACTGTAAGTGGAGTCTGGCGGGTGTAGAGACTGTAAGTCTGGCGGGTGTAGAGTCTGTAAGTGGAGTCTGGCGGGTGTAGAGACTGTAAGTGGAGTCTGGCGGGTGTAGAGACTGTAAGTGGAGTCTGGTGGGTGTAGAGACTGTAAGTGTGGCGGGTGTAGAGACTGTAAGTGGAGTGTGGCGGGTGTAGAGACTGTAAGTGGAGTGTGGCGGGTGTAGAGACTGTAAGTGGAGTCTGGCGGGTGTAGAGACTGTAAGTGGAGTCTGGCGGGTGTAGAGACTGTAAGTGGAGTCTGGCGGGTGTAGAGACTGTAAGTGGAGTCTGGCGGGTGTAGAGACTGTAAGTCTGGCGGGTGTAGAGTCTGTAAGTGGAGTCTGGCGGGTGTAGAGACTGTAAGTGGAGTCTGGCGGGTGTAGAGACTGTAAGTGGAGTCTGGTGGGTGTAGAGACTGTAAGTGTGGCGGGTGTAGAGACTGTAAGTGGAGTGTGGCGGGTGTAGAGACTGTAAGTGGAGTGTGGCGGGTGTAGAGACTGTAAGTGGAGTCTGGCGGGTGTAGAGAGTGTAAGTGGAGTCTGGCGGGTGTAGAGTCTGTAAGTCTGGCGGGTGTAGAGTCTGTAAGTGGAGTCTGGCGGGTGTAGAGACTGTAAGTCTGGCGGGTGTAGAGTCTGTAAGTGGAGTCTGATGGGTGTAGAGACTGTAAGTGGAGTGTGGCAGTGTAGAGACTGTAAGTGTGGCGGGTGTAGAGACTGTAAGTCTGGCGGGTGTAGAGACTGTAAGTCTGGCGGGTGTAGAGACTGTAAGTCTGGCGGGTGTAGAGTCTGTAAGTGGGGGTCTGGCGGGTGTAGAGACTGTAAGTGGAGTCTGGCGGGTGTAGAGACTGTAAGTGGAGTCTGGCGGGTGTAGAGACTGTAAGTCTGGTGGGTGTAGAGACTGTAAGTGGAGTCTGGCGGGTGTAGAGTATGTAAGTGGAGTCTGGCGGGTGTAGAGACTGTAAGTCTGGCGGGTGTAGAGACTGTAAGTGGAGTCTGGCGGGTGTAGAGACTGTAAGTGGAGTCTGGCGGGTGTAGAGACTGTAAGTCTGGCGGGTGTAGAGACTGTAAGTCTGGCGGGTGTAGAGACTGTAAGTGGAGTCTGGCGGGTGTAGAGACTGTAAGTCTGGCGGGTGTAGAGACAGTAAGTGGAGTCTGGCTGGTGTAGAGACTGTAAGTGGAGTCTGGCGGGTGTAGAGACTGTAAGTGGAGTCTGGCGGGTGTAGAGTCTGTAAGTGGAGTCTGGCGGGTGTAGAGACTGTAAGTGGAGTCTGGCGGGTGTAGAGACTGTAAGTCTGGCGGGTGTAGAGTCTGTAAGTCTGGTGGGTGTAGAGACTGTAAGTGGAGTCTGGCGGGTGTAGAGACTGTAAGTCTGGCGGGTGTAGAGACTGTAAGTGGAGTCTGGCGGGTGTAGAGACTGTAAGTCTGGTGGGTGTAGAGACTGTAAGTCTGGCGGGTGTAGAGACTGTAAGTGGAGTCTGGCGGGTGTAGAGACTGTAAGTCTGGCGGGTGTAGAGACTGTAAGTGGAGTCTGGCGGGTGTAGAGACTGTAAGTCTGGCGGGTGTAGAGACTGTAAGTGGAGTCTGGCGGGTGTAGAGACTGTAAGTCTGGCGGGTGTAGAGACTGTAAGTCTGGCTGGTGTAGAGACAGTAAGTGGAGTCTGGCGGGTGTAGAGACTGTAAGTCTGGCGGGTGTAGAGACTGTAAGTGGAGTCTGGCGGGTGTAGAGACTGTAAGTCTGGCGGGTGTAGAGACTGTAAGTCTGGCGGGTGTAGAGACTGTAAGTGGAGTCTGGCGGGTGTAGAGACTGTAAGTCTGGCGGGTGTAGAGACTGTAAGTCTGGCGGGTGTAGAGACTGTAAGTCTGGCGGGTGTAGAGACTGTAAGTGGAGTCTGGCGGGTGTAGAGACTGTAAGTCTGGCGGGTGTAGAGACTGTAAGTGGAGTCTGGCGGGTGTAGAGACTGTAAGTCTGGCGGGTGTAGAGACTGTAAGTGGAGTCTGGCGGGTGTAGAGACTGTAAGTCTGGCGGGTGTAGAGACTGTAAGTGGAGTCTGGCGGGTGTAGAGACTGTAAGTCTGGCGGGTGTAGAGTCTGTAAGTGGAGTCTGGCGGGTGTAGAGACTGTAAGTCTGGCGGGTGTAGAGACTGTAAGTCTGGCGGGTGTAGAGACTGTAAGTCTGGCTGGTGTAGACACTGTAAGTGGAGTCTGGCGGGTGTAGAGACTGTAAGTGGAGTCTGGCGGGTGTAGAGACTGTAAGTCTGGCGGGTGTAGAGACTGTAAGTCTGGCGGGTGTAGAGACTGTAAGTCTGGCGGGTGTAGAGTCTGTAAGTGGAGTCTGGCGGGTGTAGAGACTGTAAGTGGAGTCTGGCGGTGTAGAGACTGTAAGTGGAGTCTGGCGGGTGTAGAGTCTGTAAGTGGAGTCTGGCGGGTGTAGAGACTGTAAGTGGAGTCTGGCGGGTGTAGAGACTGTAAGTGGAGTCTGGCGGGTGTAGAGACTGTAAGTGGAGTCTGGCGGGTGTAGAGACTGTAAGTGGAGTCTGGCGGGTGTAGAGACTGTAAGTCTGGCGGGTGTAGAGACTGTAAGTGGAGTCTGGCGGGTGTAGAGACTGTAAGTGGAGTCTGGCGGGTGTAGAGACTGTAAGTCTGGTGGGTGTAGAGACTGTAAGTCTGGCGGGTGTAGAGACTGTAAGTCTGGCGGGTGTAGAGACTGTAAGTGGAGTCTGGCGGGTGTAGAGACTGTAAGTGGAGTCTGGCGGGTGTAGAGACTGTAAGTCTGGCGGGTGTAGAGACTGTAAGTGGAGTCTGGCGGGTGTAGAGACTGTAAGTCTGGCGGGTGTAGAGACTGTAAGTGTGGCGGGTGTAGAGTCTGTAAGTGGAGTCTGGCGGGTGTAGAGACTGTAAGTGGAGTGTGGCGGGTGTAGAGACTGTAAGTGTGGCGGGTGTAGAGACTGTAAGTCTGGCGGGTGTAGAGACTGTAAGTCTGGCGGGTGTAGAGACTGTAAGTCTGGCGGGTGTAGAGACTGTAAGTGGAGTCTGGCGGGTGTAGGGACTGTAAGTGGAGTCTGGTGGGTGTAGAGACTGTAAGTCTGGCGGGTGTAGAGACTGTAAGTGGAGTCTGGCGCGTGTAGAGTATGTAAGTGGAGTCTGGCGGGTGTAGAGACTGTAAGTGGAGTCTGGCGGGTGTAGAGACTGTCAGTGGAGTCTGGCGGGTGTAGAGACTGTAAGTGTGGCGGGTGTAGAGACTGTAAGTCTGGCGGGTGTAGAGACTGTAAGTCTGGCGGGTGTAGAGACTGTAAGTGGAGTCTGGCGGGTGTAGAGACTGTAAGTGGAGTCTGGCGGGTGTAGAGACTGTAAGTCTGGCGGGTGTAGAGACTGTAAGTGGAGTCTGGCGGGTGTAGAGACTGTAAGTCTGGCGGGTGTAGAGACTGTAAGTCTGGCGGGTGTAGAGACTGTAAGTGGAGTCTGGCGGGTGTAGAGACTGTAAGTGGAGTCTGGCGGGTGTAGAGACTGTAAGTGGAGTCTGGCGGGTGTAGAGTATGTAAGTGGAGTGTGGCGGGTGTAGAGACTGTAAGTCTGGCGGGTGTAGAGACTGTAAGTCTGGCGGGTGTAGAGACTGTAAGTGGAGTCTGGCGGGTGTAGAGACTGTAAGTCTGGCGGGTGTAGAGACTGTAAGTCTGGTGGGTGTAGAGTCTGTAAGTGGAGTCTGGCGGGTGTAGAGACTGTAAGTGGAGTCTGGCGGGTGTAGAGACTGTAAGTCTGGCGGTGTAGAGACTGTAAGTGGAGTCTGGGGGGTGTAGAGACTGTAAGTGGAGTCTGGCGGGTGTAGAGACTGTAAGTGGAGTCTGGCGGGTGTAGAGACTGTAAGTGGAGTCTGGCGGGTGTAGAGACTATAAGTGGAGTCTGGCGGGTGTAGAGACTGTAAGTGGAGTCTGGCGGGTGTAGAGACTGTAAGTCTGGCGGGTGTAGAGACTGTAAGTCTGGTGGGTGTAGAGACTGTAAGTGGAGTCTGGCGGGTGTAGAGTCTGTAAGTGGAGTCTGGCGGGTGTAGAGACTGTAAGTGAAGTCTGGCGGGTGTAGAGAC
Source organism: Sthenelais limicola (assembly GCA_942159475.1). Classification (NCBI taxonomy): domain Eukaryota; kingdom Metazoa; phylum Annelida; class Polychaeta; order Phyllodocida; family Sigalionidae; genus Sthenelais; species Sthenelais limicola. Next base: position 83,190,064 of record OW804101.1, on the reverse strand, counting down.
TGTAAGTGGAGTCTGGCGGGTGTAGAGACTGTAAGTGGAGTCTGGCGGGTGTAGAGACTGTAAGTGGAGTCTGGCGGGTGTAGAGACTGTAAGTGGAGTCTGGCGGGTGTAGGGACTGTAGGTCTGGCGGGTGTAGAGACTGTAAGTGGAGTCTGGCGGGTGTAGAGACTGTAAGTGGAGTCTGGCGGGTGTAGAGACTGTAAGTCTGGCGGGTGTAGAGACTGTAAGTGGAGTCTGGCGGGTGTAGAGACTGTAAGTCTGGCGGGTGTAGAGACTGTAAGTGGAGTCTGGGGGGTGTAGAGACTGTAAGTGGAGTCTGGCGGGTGTAGAGACTGTAAGTGGAGTCTGGCGGGTGTAGAGACTGTAAGTGGAGTCTGGCGGGTGTAGAGACTGTAAGTCTGGCGGGTGTAGAGACTGTAAGTGGAGTCTGGCGGGTGTAGAGACTGTAAGTCTGGCAGGTGTAGAGACTGTAAGTCTGGCGGGTGTAGAGACTGTAAGTCTGGCGGGTGTAGAGACTGTAAGTGGAGTCTGGCGGGTGTAGAGACTGTAAGTGGAGTCTGGCGGGTGTAGAGACTGTAAGTGGAGTCTGGCGGGTGTAGAGTATGTAAGTGGAGTGTGGCGGGTGTAGAGACTGTAAGTCTGGCGGGTGTAGAGACTGTAAGTCTGGCGGGTGTAGAGACTGTAAGTGGAGTCTGGCGGGTGTAGAGACTGTAAGTCTGGCGGGTGTAGAGACTGTAAGTCTGGTGGGTGTAGAGTCTGTAAGTGGAGTCTGGCGGGTGTAGAGACTGTAAGTGGAGTCTGGCGGGTGTAGAGACTGTAAGTCTGGCGGTGTAGAGACTGTAAGTGGAGTCTGGGGGGTGTAGAGACTGTAAGTGGAGTCTGGCGGGTGTAGAGACTGTAAGTGGAGTCTGGCGGGTGTAGAGACTGTAAGTGGAGTCTGGCGGGTGTAGAGACTATAAGTGGAGTCTGGCGGGTGTAGAGACTGTAAGTCTGGCGGGTGTAGAGACTGTAAGTCTGGTGGGTGTAGAGACTGTAAGTGGAGTCTGGCGGGTGTAGAGTCTGTAAGTGGAGTCTGGCGGGTGTAGAGACTGTAAGTGAAGTCTGGCGGGTGTAGAGACTGTAAGTGGAGTCTGGCGGGTGTAGAGACTGTAAGTGGAGTCTGGCGGGTGTAGAGACTGTAAGTGGAGTCTGGCGGGTGTAGAGACTGTAAGTGGAGTCTGGCGGGTGTAGGGACTGTAGGTCTGGCGGGTGTAGAGACTGTAAGTGGAGTCTGGCGGGTGTAGAGACTGTAAGTGGAGTCTGGCGGGTGTAGAGACTGTAAGTCTGGCGGGTGTAGAGACTGTAAGTGGAGTCTGGCGGGTGTAGAGACTGTAAGTCTGGCGGGTGTAGAGACTGTAAGTGGAGTCTGGGGGGTGTAGAGACTGTAAGTGGAGTCTGGCGGGTGTAGAGACTGTAAGTGGAGTCTGGCGGGTGTAGAGACTGTAAGTGGAGTCTGGCGGGTGTAGAGACTGTAAGTCTGGCGGGTGTAGAGACTGTAAGTGGAGTCTGGCGGGTGTAGAGACTGTAAGTCTGGCAGGTGTAGAGACTGTAAGTCTGGCGGGTGTAGAGACTGTAAGTCTGGCGGGTGTAGAGACTGTAAGTGGAGTCTGGCGGGTGTAGAGACTGTAAGTGGAGTCTGGCGGGTGTAGAGACTGTAAGTCTGGTGGGTGTAGAGACTGTAAGTCTGGCGGGTGTAGAGACTGTAAGTCTGGCGGGTGTAGAGACTGTAAGTCTGGCGGGTGTAGAGACTGTAAGTGGAGTCTGGCGGGTGTAGAGACTGTAAGTCTGGCGGGTGTAGAGACTGTAAGTGGAGTCTGGCGGGTGTAGAGACTGTAAGTGGAGTCTGGCGGGTGTAGAGACTGTAAGTCTGGCGGGTGTAGAGACTGTAAGTGGAGTCTGGCGGGTGTAGAGACTGTAAGTCTGGTGGGTGTAGAGACTGTAAGTCTGGTGGGTGTAGAGACTGTAAGTCTGGCGGGTGTAGAGACTGTAAGTCTGGCGGGTGTAGAGTCTGTAAGTGGAGTCTGGCGGGTGTAGAGACTGTAAGTGGAGTCTGGCGGGTGTAGAGACTGTAAGTCTGGCGGGTGTAGAGACTGTAAGTGGAGTCTGGCGGGTGTAGAGACTGTAAGTGGAGTCTGGCGGGTGTAGGGACTGTAAGTGGAGTCTGGCGGGTGTAGAGACTGTAAGTCTGGCGGGTGTAGAGACTGTAAGTCTGGCGGGTGTAGAGACTGTAAGTGGAGTCTGGCGGGTGTAGAGACTGTAAGTCTGGCGGGTGTAGAGACTGTAAGTGGAGTCTGGCGGGTGTAGAGACTGTAAGTGGAGTCTGGCGGGTGTAGAGACTGTAAGTGGAGTCTGGCGGGTGTAGAGACTGTAAGTCTGGCGGGTGTAGAGACTGTAAGTCTGGCGGGTGTAGAGACTGTAAGTCTGGCGGGTGTAGAGACTGTAAGTGAAGTCTGGCGGGTGTAGAGACTGTAAGTGGAGTCTGGCGGGTGTAGAGACTGTAAGTCTGGCGGGTGTAGAGACTGTAAGTCTGGTGGGTGTAGAGACTGTAAGTGGAGTCTGGCGGGTGTAGAGACTGTAAGTGGAGTCTGGCGGGTATAGAGACTGTAAGTGGAGTCTGGTGGGTGTAGAGACTGTAAGTCTGGCGGGTGTAGAGACTGTAAGTCTGGCGGGTGTAGAGACTGTAAGTGGAGTCTGGCGGGTGTAGAGACTGTAAGTGGAGTCTGGCGGGTGTAGAGTCTGTAAGTCTGGTTGGTGTAGAGACTGTAAGTGGAGTCTGGCGGGTGTAGAGACTGTAAGTCTGGCGGGTGTAGAGACTGTAAGTCTGGTGGGTGTAGAGACTGTAAGTCTGGCGGGTGTAGAGACTGTAAGTGGAGTCTGGCGGGTGTAGAGACTGTAAGTGGAGTCTGGTGGGTGTAGAGAGTGTAAGTGGAGTCTGGCGGGTGTAGAGACTGTAAGTCTGGCGGGTGTAGAGACTGTAAGTCTGGCGGGTGTAGAGACTGTAAGTCTGGCGGGTGTAGAGTCTGTAAGTCTGGTGGGTGTAGAGACTGTAAGTGGAGTCTGGCGGGTGTAGAGACTGTAAGTCTGGTGGGTGTAGAGACTGTAAGTGGAGTCTGGCGGGTGTAGAGACTGTAAGTCTGGTGGGTGTAGAGACTGTAAGTGGAGTCTGGCGGGTGTAGAGACTGTAAGTCTGGCGGGTGTAGAGACTGTAAGTCTGGCGGGTGTAGAGACTGTAAGTGGAGTCTGGCGGGTGTAGAGACTGTAAGTGGAGTCTGGCGGGTGTAGAGACTGTAAGTGTGGCGGGTGTAGAGACTGTAAGTGTGGTGGGTGTAGAGTCTGTAAGTCTGGCGGGTGTAGAGACTGTAAGTGTGGCGGGTGTAGAGACTGTAAGTCTGGTGGGTGTAGAGACTGTAAGTCTGGCGGGTGTAGAGTCTGTAAGTCTGGCGGGTGTAGAGACTGTAAGTCTGGCGGGTGTAGAGACTGTAAGTCTGGCGGGTGTAGAGACTGTAAGTCTGGCGGGTGTAGAGACTGTAAGTGGAGTCTGGCGGGTGTAGAGACTGTAAGTCTGGCGGGTGTAGAGACTGTAAGTGGAGTCTGGCGGGTGTAGAGACTGTAAGTCTGGCTGGTGTAGAGACTGTAAGTGGAGTGTGGCGGGTGTAGAGACTGTAAGTGTGGCGGGTGTAGAGACTGTAAGTCTGGCGGGTGTAGAGACTGTAAGTGGAGTCTGGCGGGTGTAGAGACTGTAAGTGTGGCGGGTGTAGAGACTGTAAGTCTGGCGGGTGTAGAGACTGTAAGTGGAGTCTGGCGGGTGTAGAGACTGTAAGTGGAGTCTGGCGGGTGTAGAGACTGTAAGTGGAGTCTGGCGGGTGTAGAGACTGTAAGTGGAGTCTGGCGGGTGTAGAGACTGTAAGTGGAGTCTGGCGGGTGTAGAGACTGTAAGTGAAGTCTGGCGGGTGTAGAGACTGTAAGTGGAGTCTGGCGGGTGTAGTGACTGTAAGTCTGGCGGGTGTAGAGACTGTAAGTCTGGCGGGTGTAGAGACTGTAAGTCTGGCGGGTGTAGAGACAGTAAGTGGAGTCTGGCGGGTGTAGAGACTGTAAGTGGAGTCTGGCGGGTGTAGAGACTGTAAGTCTGGCGGGTGTAGAGACTGTAAGTCTGGCGGGTGTAGAGACAGTAAGTGGAGTCTGGCGGGTGTAGAGACTGTAAGTGGAGTCTGGCGGGTGTAGTGACTGTAAGTCTGGCGGGTGTAGAGACTGTAAGTCTGGCGGGTGTAGAGACAGTAAGTGGAGTCTGGCTGGTGTAGAGACTGTAAGTGGAGTCTGGCGCGTGTAGAGACTGTAAGTCTGGCGGGTGTAGAGACTGTAAGTGGAGTCTGGTGGGTGTAGAGACAGTAAGTGGAGTCTGGCGGGTGTAGAGACTGTAAGTGGAGTCTGGCGGGTGTAGAGACTGTAAGTGGAGTCTGGCGGGTGTAGAGACTGTAAGTGGAGTCTGGCGGGTGTAGAGACTGTAAGTGGAGTCTGGCGGGTGTAGAGACTGTAAGTCTGGCGGGTGTAGAGACTGTAAGTCTGGTGGGTGTAGAGACTGTAAGTCTGGCGGGTGTAGAGTCTGTAAGTGGAGTCTGGCGGGTGTAGAGACTGTAAGTCTGGCGGGTGTAGAGACTGTAAGTGTGGCGGGTGTAGAGTCTGTAAGTGTGGCGGGTGTAGAGACTGTAAGTGGAGTCTGGCGGGTGTAGAGTCTGTAAGTCTGGGGGGTGTAGAGACTGTAAGTCTGGCGGGTGTAGAGACTGTAAGTCTGGCGGGTGTAGAGACTGTAAGTGTGGCGGGTGTAGAGACTGTAAGTGTGGCGGGTGTAGAGACTGTAAGTCTGGTGGGTGTAGAGACTGTAAGTCTGGCGGGTGTAGAGACTGTAAGTGGCGTCTGGCGGGTGTAGAGACTGTAAGTCTGGCGGGTGTAGAGACTGTAAGTCTGGTGGGTGTAGAGACTGTAAGTGGAGTCTGGCGGGTGTAGAGACTGTAAGTCTGGCGGGTGTAGAGACTGTAAGTGGAGTCTGGCGGGTGTAGAGACTGTAAGTCTGGCGGGTGTAGAGACTGTAAGTGGAGTCTGGGGGGTGTAGAGACTGTAAGTCTGGCGGGTGTAGAGACTGTAAGTGGAGTCTGGCGGGTGTAGTGACTGTAAGTCTGGCGGGTGTAGAGACTGTAAGTCTGGCGGGTGTAGAGACTGTAAGTGGAGTCTGGCGGGTGTAGAGACTGTAAGTCTGGCGGGTGTAGAGACTGTAAGTGGAGTCTGGCGGGTGTAGAGACTGTAAGTCTGGCGGGTGTAGAGACTGTAAGTCTGGCGGGTGTAGAGACAGTAAGTGGAGTCTGGCGGGTGTAGAGACTGTAACTGGAGTCTGGCGGGTGTAGAGACTGTAAGTCTGGCGGGTGTAGAGACTGTAAGTGGAGTCTGGCGGGTGTAGAGACTGTAAGTGGAGTCTGGCGGGTGTAGAGACTGTAAGTCTGGCGGGTGTAGAGACTGTAAGTCAGGCGGGTGTAGAGTCTGTAAGTGTGGCGGGTGTAGAGACTGTAAGTCTGGCGGGTGTAGAGACTGTAAGTCTGGCGGGTGTAGAGACTGTAAGTCTGGCGGGTGTAGAGACTGTAAGTCTGGCGGGTGTAGAGACTGTAAGTGGAGTCTGGCGGGTGTAGAGACTGTAAGTCTGGCGGGTGTAGAGACTGTAAGTGGAGTCTGGCGGGTGTAGAGACTGTAAGTCTGGCGGGTGTAGAGACTGTAAGTCTGGCGGGTGTAGAGACTGTAAGTGGAGTCTGGCGGGTGTAGAGACTGTAAGTGGAGTCTGGCGGGTGTAGAGACTGTCAGTGGAGTCTGGCGGGTGTAGAGACTGTAAGTCTGGCGGGTGTAGAGACTGTAAGTCTGGCGGGTGTAGAGACTGTAAGTGGAGTCTGGCGGGTGTAGAGACTGTAAGTCTGGCGGGTGTAGAGACTGTAAGTGGAGTCTGGCGGGTGTAGAGACTGTAAGTCTGGCGGGTGTAGAGACTGTAAGTGGAGTCTGGCGGGTGTAGAGACAGTAAGTGAAGTCTGGCGGGTGTAGAGACTGTAAGTGGAGTCTGGCGGGTGTAGAGACTGTAAGTGAAGTCTGGCGGGTGTAGAGACTGTAAGTGGAGTCTGGCGGGTGTAGAGACTGTAAGTCTGGCGGGTGTAGAGACTGTAAGTCTGGCGGGTGTAGAGACTGTAAGTGGAGTCTGGCGGGTGTAGAGACTGTAAGTGAAGTCTGGCGGGTGTAGAGACTGTAAGTCTGGCGGGTGTAGAGACTGTAAGTCTGGCGGGTGTAGGGACTGTAAGTGGAGTCTGGCGGGTGTAGAGACTGTAAGTCTGGCGGGTGTAGAGACTGTAAGTGGAGTCTGGCGGGTGTAGAGACTGTAAGTCTGGCGGGTGTAGAGACTGTAAGTCTGGTGGGTGTAGAGACTGTAAGTGGAGTCTGGCGGGTGTAGAGACTGTAAGTGGAGTCTGGCGGGTGTAGAGACTGTAAGTCTGGCGGGTGTAGAGACTGTAAGTCTGGTGGGTGTAGAGTCTGTAAGTGGAGTCTGGCGGGTGTAGAGACTGTAAGTGAAGTCTGGCGGGTGTAGAGACTGTAAGTGGAGTCTGGCGGGTGTAGAGACTGTAAGTGGAGTCTGGCGGGTGTAGAGACTGTAAGTGGAGTCTGGCGGGTGTAGAGACTGTAAGTGGAGTCTGGCGGGTGTAGGGACTGTAGGTCTGGCGGGTGTAGAGACTGTAAGTGGAGTCTGGCGGGTGTAGAGACTGTAAGTGGAGTCTGGCGGGTGTAGAGACTGTAAGTGGAGTCTGGCGGGTGTAGAGACTGTAAGTGGAGTCTGGCGGGTGTAGAGACTGTAAGTCTGGCGGGTGTAGAGACTGTAAGTGGAGTCTGGGGGGTGTAGAGACTGTAAGTGGAGTCTGGCGGGTGTAGAGACTGTAAGTCTGGCGGGTGTAGAGACTGTAAGTCTGGCGGGTGTAGAGACTGTAAGTCTGGCGGGTGTAGAGACTGTAAGTGGAGTCTGGCGGGTGTAGAGACTGTAAGTCTGGCGGGTGTAGAGACTGTAAGTGGAGTCTGGCGGGTGTAGAGACTGTAAGTGGAGTCTGGCGGGTGTAGAGACTGTAAGTCTGGAGGGTGTAGAGTCTGTAAGTCTGGTGGGTGTAGAGACTGTAAGTCTGGTGGGTGTAGAGACTGTAAGTCTGGTGGGTGTAGAGAATGTAAGTCTGGCGGGTGTAGAGACTGTAAGTGGAGTCTGGCGGGTGTAGAGACTGTAAGTGGAGTCTGGTGGGTGTAGAGACTGTAAGTCTGGCGGGTGTAGAGTCTGTAAGTGGAGTCTGGCGGGTGTAGAGACTGTAAGTGGAGTCTGGCGGGTGTAGAGACTGTAAGTCTGGCGGGTGTAGAGACTGTAAGTGGAGTCTGGCGGGTGTAGAGACTGTAAGTGGAGTCTGGCGGGTGTAGGGACTGTAAGTGGAGTCTGGCGGGTGTAGAGACTGTAAGTCTGGCGGGTGTAGAGACTGTAAGTCTGGCGGGTGTAGAGACTGTAAGTGGAGTCTGGCGGGTGTAGAGACTGTAAGTCTGGCGGGTGTAGAGACTGTAAGTGGAGTCTGGCGGGTGTAGAGACTGTAAGTGGAGTCTGGCGGGTGTAGAGACTGTAAGTCTGGCGGGTGTAGAGACTGTAAGTGAAGTCTGGCGGGTGTAGAGACTGTAAGTGGAGTCTGGCGGGTGTAGAGACTGTAAGTGGAGTCTGGCGGGTGTAGAGACTGTAAGTGGAGTCTGGCGGGTGTAGAGACTGTAAGTCTGGCGGGTGTAGAGACTGTAAGTGAAGTCTGGCGGGTGTAGAGACTGTAAGTGGAGTCTGGCGGGTGTAGAGACTGTAAGTGGAGTCTGGCGGGTGTAGAGACTGTAAGTCTGGCGGGTGTAGAGACTGTAAGTCTGGCGGGTGTAGAGTCTGTAAGTCTGGTGGGTGTAGAGACTGTAAGTCTGGCGGGTGTAGAGACTGTAAGTGGAGTCTGGCGGGTGTAGAGACTGTAAGTGGAGTCTGGCGGGTGTAGAGACTGTAAGTGGAGTCTGGCGGGTGTAGAGACTGTAAGTGGAGTCTGGCGGGTGTAGAGACTGTAAGTGGAGTCTGGCGGGTGTAGAGACTGTAAGTCTGGCGGGTGTAGAGACTGTAAGTGGAGTCTGGCGGGTGTAGAGACTGTAAGTCTGGCGGGTGTAGAGACTGTAAGTGGAGTCTGGCGGGTGTAGAGACTGTAAGTCTGGCGGGTGTAGAGACTGTAAGTGGAGTCTGGCGGGTGTAGAGACTGTAAGTGGAGTCTGGCGGGTGTAGAGACTGTAAGTGGAGTCTGGCGGGTGTAGAGACTGTAAGTCTGGCGGGTGTAGAGACTGTAAGTGGAGTCTGGTGGGTGTAGAGACTGTAAGTGGAGTCTGGCGGGTGTAGAGACTGTAAGTGGAGTCTGGCGGGTGTAGAGACTGTAAGTGGAGTCTGGCAGTGTAGAGACTGTAAGTGGAGTCTGGCGGGTGTAGAGACTGTAAGTCTGGCGGGTGTAGAGACTGTAAGTGGAGTCTGGCGGGTGTAGAGACTGTAAGTCTGGCGGGTGTAGAGACTGTAAGTGGAGTCTGGCGGGTGTAGGGACTGTAAGTCTGGTGGGTGTAGAGACTGTAAGTCTGGCGGGTGTAGAGACTGTAAGTGGAGTCTGGCGGGTGTAGAGACTGTAAGTCTGGCAGTGTAGAGACTGTAAGTGGAGTCTGGCGGGTGTAGAGACTGTGGTGAGGAAGTGTTGTTCAGCAAGTCACATTCCTGGGTATAGCCAATGTCAACATATGGCGAAGCGCCAAGTTCCTAGAAGTAAAGTTAAAATGTCTCTTTACTTCGCTGAATCTGGTAGTGCTTCCATGTTGGAATTAGCTCTATGTGAGAATATGATTCCAGTGAAGTAGACTATTTATACTCTTACTAGAATTGGTGAGGATATGTGACATCAAAAAATGATCTTTATTTCCGAGCGATATGGAAATAGCCTTCATTGCCTGCATTCACTTATATCGACTACATACAGTTTTACAACAATTTCTATGAAATCATTCTAGAATTGTTTAGTGAGTTTTAGGTAAAATTATTTTTTGTTTTTCAACACTCACTGCAACACTCTGTGCAACATTATGTGCAACACTCTGTGCAACACTCACTGCAACACTCACTGCAACACTCACTGTAACACTCACTGCAACACTCACTGCAACACTCACTGCAACACTCACTGCAACACTCACTGCAACACTCACTGCAACACTCACTGCAACACTCAGTGTAACATTCAGTGCAACACTCACTGCAACACTCAGTGTAACACTCACTGCAACACTCACTGCAACACTCAGTGCAACACTCACTGCAACACTCACTGCAACACTCACTGCAACACTCACTGCAACACTCACTGCAACACTCACTGCAACACTCAGTGTAACACTCACTGCAACACTCACTGCAACACTCACTGCAACACTCACTGCAACACTCACTGCAACACTCACTACATCTCATGATTAAATTGTGGTATCACAATAATTAGATTTACCCACTCTAATGATGGTAGGTTACATGTGTTACTACACAATGCTTGAACCTTCCTCCAGTTGCGCTTTCCTGTTGAGTTGCACAATAAGTGGGATGGAATAAGTGGGATAGAATAAGTGGGGTGCAATAAGTGAGGTCCATTAAGTGGGGTGCAATAAGTGGGATAGAATAAGTGGGGTGCAATAAGTGAGGTCCATTAAGTGGGGTGCAATAAGTGGGATAGAATAAGTGGGGTGCAATAAGTGAGGTCCATTAAGTGGGGTGCAATAAGTGGGGGTGCAATAAGGGAGGTGCAATAAGTGGGTTGGAATAAGTGGGGTGCAATAAGTGGGGTGCAATAAGTGAGGTCCATTAAGTGGGGTGCAATAAGTGGGGGTGCAATAAGTGGGGTGCAATAAGTGGATGCAATAAGTGAGGTGCAATGAGTGAGGTGCAATAAGTGGGGTGCAATAAGTGAGGTGCAATAAGGGAGGTGCAATAAGGGAGGTGCAATAAGTGGGGTGGAATAAGTGGGGGTGCAATAAGGGAGGTGCAATAAGTGGTGTGCAATAAGTGGGTGCAATAGGTGGGTGCAATAAGTGAGGTGCAATAAGTGAGGTGCAATACCTATATTGTTATCATACATGTATAATACAAAAATATTCTTCCAGAAATAGCTTTAATATTACGACTGTGTTGATGCGCTTCGCAGAGATCCGAAGGTGCTTCCTTAAGTTGTTAATTTCATAGCTCTTAGTAGGCTGAATATGAAATTTATTGGGCTCAATTTTGTCCGCATAAGCTCCCTGCCTTACCGCATCATGCTTACACACATGAATATTTGATTACTGATTGTTTTATTCCATTCTCTCTATGTATAGCCCTAGTGGACATCAACACAACGGGTTGTTTTGCCATTCAACACACCACAGACTTGTCCATGACAGACGCAGCATGTTTACACTTGAATTGTTTAAATGTATTGGCCTTTGATTAAATAAATAAAAACACTGTACAAATAGCCTGTTGTTTGTGCAGGAAGTGGCACTAACCGTCTAATCTACGTAAAGCGCCTTAAATGTGGCAGAGATTAAGGAACAAGTGTTTGAAGTTTGTGTGTTTGTAGACGGCCCCTGCACACTGTGCAAGGAAGCAGTCACTCGGCAGTGACTTGTGCTGCACCCATCAATTACTCACTAAGATAAACAATAACTCACTAAGATAAACAATTAATCACTAAAATAGGAGATAAATAATAACTCACTAAGATAGAACATAAACAATTAATCACTAAAATAGGAGATAAATAAATCACTGTTTTCCTAAGGTGGCCATATTGAATGTTGACCTTAAAAATTACATTGAATCAGAAAAATAATGCCATAAATGGGTTCTTCACACCTTAAAACATGGACAAAGTGGTATTATATATATACATGGGGGTATCATGCTCGGATCCTTTTCTACCTCAGTTTACTGCTCCTGCACTTCCTCCTCCACTACCACCTCCTCCTCCACCACCACCTCCTCCTCCACCACCACCTCCTCCACCTCCACCTCCTCCACCTCCACCTCCTCCTCCACCACCTCCACCTCCACCACCTCCACCTCCTCCACCTCCTCCTCCTCCT